>JABXWE010002402.1:0-15460 GCA_014611495.1 Limonius californicus | reverse complement strand
CCCATTTAAATTAAAGAAGTTGATGGCATTTCCGGTTAAACCGGAAGTATATTATTAACAAAAAAATTTACATCAGATGCATTTTGTTCCATTGCACTTGCCTGCAAATTGTCATAAATATCGTTCTTTTCGTTTAAAAGATATTTACTTGGTTCCATACTTTATCCCAACCCTGTATATACATTTCATTACTTTCTAATAACGTAGAAATTTTATTATTATAATTTTCGTTTTATAATGAAAGTTTAGACTCTTGAGTTTTCGTATTGATCTACATTCTACACTCATCAACTGAATCTTATACAGGTTGTCCTTTAAATATATTCCGTAAATTTGAGAATATATACAGGGAAACAAAATAAGTAACAAACTTCCTATGAACCTACGGTCTACGACCCGTCTTTGGAATGACAGAAGGTATTTTATTCTACTATAACGTATTGCAACGTTACTTAATTACCATTGTTAACTAATAATTCTTAGTAAAATGTTGTGGTCAAAGCAAATATTCAAAATGACTGCCCTGTATTTGAATATAAGCTTGCGCTAGATGCACTAAAGATTGTCGAACATTTTCAAAAACCCCCAGCGGTGTTCTAATTGCACCAGAATCATCTTGTTTTCTCTCTAATAGTTCTTGTCTTGTGTTTACTGTTCTCCCATAAACTAAACTTTTAAGATGCCCCGAGAGGTGGTAATATCTTCTTCTTCTGTATATAGGCCAATGGCCTATTAACGACCTACAATGGAGTTGCATATGCCACTATATTGGTCCACCCATCCGAGTACTGACCAGCGCGGATTGTGCTGGACTGCGAATATCGTTTCACCGGCATCCGCAGTACTCGGCTATGCAACCGATTGGCAGTAATATAATAGCTTCAAATCCGGTGATTCCGTCCGCCAAGTACTTGGACCACCTCTTTTAATGTATCGCCGGAGAAAACTGTATTGCAACTAAGAAAGTGCGCAGGTTCCCCATCATGCATAAACCAACAATCACGTCGTAGTGTATAAGATGCACATCATCTAACAGATTGAGTTACGTGTTTATTAAAAACTATTCCTAGTTCTGGTCACTAGGTTCGTTCCGTAATTGAAATGGTCCAATCAGATTAACCGCTATTATGAGATCCGTAACAGATAATTCTAGTCAAAGGACTAACAGCTTGTGGATTTTCAGTGTCCCAAAGATAAAAAATATTAATATTTATAGCGGTAAAAACGAATTGCGGCAGCAGTGTTACCATCAGCTTTATCGAAAGCAAGTTGTATATCAGCATATTCTTCCAATGTGTAGTCTATTTAAATACTAAACTTCATATACAGGCTGAATAAAAAGTAAGGAACATCGATGCTACAGCCTTAAATAATAATTTTACGAAAAAAAGTTCTTCATTTTTTTCGATTGTTATATGTTTTAACTATAACGCCATCGACATTTTTTTAAATGGCAACCTATACTTTTATGGCTTGACCAGTTAGTGCTTTTTATTCTCTATACAACTATGTAAAAATATCATACATTTGCATAATAAAAATTTCAAGAACAATCACGATAAACATTTATTTTTATCACTGGCAACATTTTTCATCAGGTACACTTACTGCAAGATAAACAAAAGACAATAGTAGGCAATTGTTGGAAAATGTTTAAAATTGAACAAATGCAAATCTGTAATGTCAATTCGGTGACAGCTAGCATTAATAAGTAATTAAAATTTAGTCTGTGTCCTGTGTTAAATACGAATTTCTAATCATGGTACGTTTAACAGAAACTGAACGTATCGAAATTTTGATGATGATCGGGTACGGTGATAAAAAGAGAACTCACGACGATGTGTGCACTCTATTTAATACCGTATATCCAAATCGTGAACCTGTTACGCGGTCCACTGTAACCAAAATTAATAGAAAATTTAGAGAAATGGGCCACGTCAATGATTTGGATAAAATTGGCCGTCCAAAAATATCAACAGACGATAAAATGTTGGACATTGTGCTTACAGTTTCCGGAAATCCTTATACCTCAACTCGACAATTAGCCCTGGATAATAATGTTAGTCAAGGAACTGTACTGAATATTTTACATACAGAAAAATTTCATCCTTATAAGGTTAAACCTGTTGAAGAATGATCGGAAGATGACTTTTGATAGAAAAATTCAGTTTTGTGAAGAAATGGTGGACAGGTGCCATAACGACCCACAGTTTGTGAATTCTATTATCTTCGACGAAGCCACATTTTCTTTAAATGGAGCTGTAAATCGGCTCAATTCCCGTTATTGGTCGCGACATAACCCACATTGGATGGAAGAATTACACACACAGTATCCACAGAAGGTAAACGTGTGGGCAGGAATTATGGGAGACAGAATTCGTGGTCCTTTTTTCTTTGATGGCACATTAAATGCTGATCGGTATTTGGATTTTTTGAGATTTGAACTTGTTCCCGCGTTAGCTGTTTTATTTCCAAATGCAGAAAATCCGTACACGACGAACGATAGAATTTGGTTGCAACAAGATGGTGCTCCACCTGATTATGGCATTCATGTTCGTTGATATTTAGATGGCATTTTTACAAATAGGTGGATAGGAAGAAGAGGACATATTGAGTGGCCAGCGCGATCTCCGGATCTAAAGAAGTTGATAAGAAACTTTCTTTTGGTAAAGTTATTATTTAAGGCTGTAGCATCGATGTTCCTTACTTTTTATTCACCCTGTATATACAGGGTGATTTATACCACGAGGCGAAAAATTAATATTCGTGTTTGGGATTGGATTGTAAGCAAAAAATGCGAAATAACTTTTTTTCCGATCGGCGTTTGTTTTGGAGATATCAAAGCATGAAGTTTTCTGAACTTTAATTTAATAATTAATAATTTTTGTCCATAAAATTAATATAGCAAGTCATGGAAATTGCTTTAAAACAAAAGACTTATTTACTAGTTGTTGACAATTGTCACATAGTATTGCTCTTAATAGTCAGTGTAAAAAAGATACAAATTTTGTGAAGAATGCAGTTCGGCAATGAAGAATATGCCGACTTTATTTTTATTACGGGTTTTGTAACGGCAATGATTTAGAAAGTTGCCGGGAATATCAAAGAAGATTCCCGAATAGATGTCAGCCATCTCGCCGTGTATTTTCCGATGCATTTCATCACTGCGACAATGTGAAATTGGTAATCGTCATACTGGTGGTGTAAATCTACGATACAACGCTGTAGGAGAAGAAGAAGTAATTGATGCAGTGCTTGTTGAACAAGGTATTAGTACCAGAAGAATTGCAACCCGTCTCAAAACATCGTTTGGAGGACTTTAAACAGAGAAATGTTGCATCCTTACTATTATCAGCGTGTTCATCATTTACAACAAGGAGATGATGTACAAAGATTAGCAATTTCGCGATGGGTTCTCGAACAGCACGGGCAAAATCCTAACCTAATTTTGTGGTCCGACGAAGCTACTTTCACGAGGGACGGTATCAATAACTGTCACAATGAGCATGTATGGTCAGTACAAAATCCGCACGCATTTAGTAGACATCGTTTTCAACACAGATTTTCGATTAACACGTGGTGTGGGATTTTCAAGGGTCGTCTACTGCCAATACAAATTCTGCCGCATTGTTTAATTGCTGCGACCTACTTGGAATTCTTGGATAATCACTTGCACGAGTTATTAGCAGACGTTCCACTTGCATTGCGCAACGTCATGTGGTGTTGACACATGGTGCGCCACCGCATGCTGCAAGGGGTGTTGTATAATGGCTAGACAACCATTTTAATGGAAGGTAGATGGGTAGGCGCGGTCCAGTTCAGTGACCTACTAGGTCGCCAGATCTAAATCCACTGGATTTTTACTTCTGGGGCCACGTAAAACAACTAGTTTATGCAGAGGAAATTCACAATGAAGAGCAAATTGAAAATGAACAAGATTTTGCTGCAGTTTATAATTCAGTGTTTTTACGTTGCCAGGCTTGCATCGCGGCTGACGGTGGACTTATCGAACATGAGTTATAAGTTAAGGTAATGGTTTTTCTTTCTGTATAACCATTACAGTGATTAAATAAAGTTTTCATATGGCTTACTATTAGATTTTAGTGAAATTATATCTTTCAAAAGTTTGAACCTCGATATCTCCAAAACAAAGGCCGATCGGAAAAAACATGATTTCGCATTTTTTGCTTACAATCCAATCCCAAACATGAATATTCATTTTTCGCCTCCTGGTGTAAATCACCCTGTATATATAAAGATTTAAAAATCCAAGAATAGTTCAGTTACTCAAAATGACATTTCTGTTGGCCACAATATCATATTAACAGTTGTTAGCTAATAATGGTGTATTAGGTATTGTAATGTGTTCTAATAAAATAAAATGTCTATTATCTTCTATCTCTCAAACGTTAAAAAAAAAATTTTGTTATATATTTTGTCCTCCTGGACGCCCTCTGTGGTACGTACCTGCGTAGAAATATATTTACATCGCCATTTATAAACGTAACATCATTCACAATAAAAATACTAAATTACAAACTACAATTTAGTAAAATTGTTGCATAAAGCTACAGCTTGTTCCACGATTGATAACATTGTTAATATAATCTTAAAATGAACTATTGTTATATAAAGTCAAAATATGCTAATATACAACAACATATAGAAGAAGTAGGGAATAAAATCAAGATAATTAATGTAGCTAAAATTATATTAACACTTTTAGACCCATTAAATGGATTTACTAGGAAACGGGAAACGTGGAACATTTTTCAAAGGATTCCCCATTTTATGGCAGATTATATTATCAATGTTATAAACTTCGGCTTTTGCTTTTAATTAACAAAGCTATCACAGGAATTATGATTTTATTTTCTTACCTAGTATTTTTGTAATCAATACAAATACAATAATTGTTTTACGTCACTCAAGTATGCTGTCGTGAGACCTTATTCGTACTAAACGTTGGTAAATTTCGAGTTAAGGTCTATTATTTATGCAAATGTAAAATAATAAAGTTATATAATAAAATGTCAAATTATTACTACATTACATACATACATACATACATACTACATAGTACAAAAGTTATAGCATTGGTTGATTATACAAGTACAAGAACAATATAATATAATTTTAAATAATCCCAGATATCAAAGCAAAAATTTAATAAATATAATAATAATCCACTTAGTTGGCATTTGAAATAGGGGCCTTTTGCTTCAGAGACTGTCACCAATAGTTTATGGGAAACTTGGCCACGGTAAGTGGTTATGCCGTATAAATAAAGTATCAAGCGGATAAGATTCCTTATTTTAATTAAAATGTCATTTAAACGAGGGAGGTTAATCAGCTAACGCCTGCAATCGATAGTTTTTGATGTAAATTACTGTTTAAATGAAAAATATATATGAAACGCAGCTGGAAAGATATAATCGGCAAAGCTGTTTTTCTATAGTGATTCCCTATGCATGGGTCGGGCGTGGATACTCCGTATGTATAAACCCAAACAATTTTATTAGAAACCTATTATACTTAGTCAGTGCGCAATCTACCTACATTGTACGATTTGAACAGTATGACAAATAAAGGCCACGGAAAACAAAACGTACTAGTTTGTCTTAACTTTTTATAGTTATCTCGGTGCGCTTTTCTATATTATTTAGTCTTTAGGGCTACTAAAGTGAGTCAAAATAAGCTTGTATTAGGGTTTTCTATTGTCACCGTATTTACGCAAGTAGGCGACCTTTCTGCTTGCGGTTATTAATAACGACTAGAAAAGATATCCAAGATTGAAATAACCTGAAAAAAGTATCAAACCAATCATAAAAACTGTTGATAAAATATTGTCAAAAGTAATGCAAAAATACGGTCAAGTCAACCTATTTTTACGACAAATGAGGGGCCTAACCTAGTGACTTTTACTTTATTCCAAACTACCATTTTTTAAAAACATAATGTATATCCCAATCTCAAAATTTATCTGATTTTATTACAAGCATAACAATGGCAAGAATATGTTACCGTTTACTACATGCATTGCTTTTTATATTGGCTGCAGTTCGCCTTCCAGCCTTCAGGTAGATGGCCATAAGCCCCAGGTCCGACAGGGACACGAAAATAATGATTTGTCGAAGTAAAAAGTTACATTTAATTTTTGGTTGCCAGGTCGGTTAAAGATAATAAATAGTTAATGAATGGCAGATCATCAGGTAGAAGAGTAACTGTCATAATGAACAAAATCGATCATTGATAATATCCGAGCAACAGATCGCGCTATTTCACTAACAACAGCATGTACTGTAAAACAGTACATATTTCCATTACAATTGTCAATCCTCGTCAAGATCTAAATTCAATATTCATCAATTGAGCATTTTTATTTCATACACGTATGTGTGTACCTATATCAGGCGGGCTATAATTATAAGCTCTAAATTCTATCGGTGCACTATTTATATTTCCTGCTAAGCAATACACTTGTTCTTACTTTCAACATTTTCATGACATTGTTTAGTAATGAATATATTGCATATTTAGTTAGTTCGTAATTCGCACAGGCTTTGAAGCGATTTCAGAGTATTTAGAATATACGAGGTCTGATCAAAATGTGTTCAGAATGGTTTTATGAGTTTGCAATCACTGAACACTGAGGGATGTGGTTTTGCATAACGTGACCTTGGCATCTATTGCGCATGTGCTGTGAATCACATTAGCCTTGCTCAGTCGGTTGTTCCACAGTAATGTTTTTTGGTGACATAATATGTAACTGTTTGGCGTATTTATCATGTCTGGGGAAGATTGTATGAGTCGTGCACAAGTTTACGAGTATAAACGCTTTAAAAATGGTCGTAAAAGTGCTGAGAGTGATCCGCGTTCTGGAAGACCTACAACCAGCAAAAGTGAAAAAAATATTGAACTTGCGCGCACAGCTGTGCGGGAATCTCGCCGAATCACTATTCGTGAGTTATCTTCGGACCGACATGAGAATGGCGAGTGGCAATTGCTTCATGACAATGCCCATGCCCACGCACAGCAACTTGTGCAGCAGTTTTCTGCTAAGCACTGTATTCCACAGGTCCATCAGCCACCCTATTCTCCAGACCTTGCTCCCAGCGACTTTTTTATATTCTCGAAAATCAACTTCCATTTGAAAGAAAAAAGATTTCAAGATGCTGAGGAGATACAGCAGAACACGACGAAACAGCTGTTCGCTATTTCAGAAGAAGAATTTAAAAAACGTTTCGAGCAATGGCAGCAACGCTGGATTAAGTGTGTGGCTTCGGAAGGGGGTCACTTTGAAGGCGATTAAATATTAATTAAAACTTGTAATTTCTTTTTAAATAAAGCCATTCTGCATACATTTTGATCAGACCTCGTATACTGATCGATGGATAGCTGTAAGTACAGTATGTTCATTAAAAAAACTGTAGCAGGCTTTGAAATTTTTATCAAGGTGTGGCTTAGCCCATATGTTACAATTGACAGTCATAATGTCATTTATAAATGACAACAACAACAACAATCACATTTCGAGATTATGTGGGATATGTGATACACTTTGACGTATACAATATAGGAATACATTTTAACGGTAAGCGATTCGGAATCGACCTGTTTCGGAAATGAAACGTGAAGATCTAATTATTATTTAATTATAAAGATCAAATTGTTCAGAATATCAACTAACATGTGTATACCAGTGTATACAGGCGGAAATTTGTTTTATTACCAATTAAATCGTGTTGTACGTATTGATTTAAAACTAGTAAATCTCGTTATTTCGCTTCCTATAAAGTGCATGCTGTAAGAAGACACTACACGTAAGTTTACCATTGCCAGCTGCGAGTTTTTTTTTAATGAACATGCTGTAGATAATACATGTATGAATATAAAAGAAAAACTATCATTTGCGTTCCTTCTATCTTTTAAAGGTTTCCTACTGAGGGCCGGTTTTCAATGTTCCGATAAAGTTCTAGACAAGCTAACAGCCAAATAATTTATCCCTTCTGGTTATGGTATTTTCTGTCTTTTAATCGTTCGATACTCTACGCTAGAGGTTAGGTTACTTATTCCATAGAATTAAACTTATCGGGTAGTATAAGTTGCACACAGTACTATTTCGGCAGGATAAGGCAGCTACTAATGTGTACGAGGTGAGACGAAATAATTCGAGTGAATGTAAATGTAAATAGCGTTTAAAAAATTGATACTATTTTCTGGTGTAGTAAATAATGAATAGATAAATTTAACAAATTTAAGAAGCGAAAACTTTTATTCATTTAAATCCAGACTGAAGGCTTATCGTCGTAATAATTTTGATTTTTGCTATGACTTTGTAAAGGTTACTGGTGCAATAGCAAATTTAAATCCCACATTTTACTACCAACTATGGCAAGTGACGTTGAGTGACGTCCTTCACAGCCCCCCGGCGGCGTTTAGGAAGCAAACTATAATTATCTTTGTTTAACACAATGATTTTAAGATAATGCCTTCTTTTCCGCACACCATTGCACTGAACTTGCCACACATTCTTTAAAACCAGTGGCAATTAACTAGTAAGAATTTGACCGATACCTAACCAACAGGATAAGTTGTAGGTACTGAAAGACGTAACAACATTGTCGTGTACATATATCCTAAAGATTAGTTTATACCGCCTGACAACTATCAGAGACTTTTATTGAACTTACATCGAAAGACCGGCCCTAAATGTTCTATTACATATTTTTAAACGCGTTTCTTAACCTGCTGGTTGCGCAGAAGTAATTTAAAAACTCTACCTGTCTTATTTATTACTATGTAACTACATTTGTGATTATATGGTGACTGTAACAGAATTCTGCTGTGCCTCTTCATCTATTTAAAATTTGCAGTTCACGCGAAGAAGAAATCAAAAACTAGAATACATAATCAAAATGCAGAACCAATCTTCGGTTATTTTATAGGCAGGATTTAGAAATTGTGTAGTATCCCTATAACTAAAGCAGTATTTTATAATTCAATTACTTAATTAACAGGACTCAAAATTTGAATGTTTCGCGAAAGTTTAAAAGACGTTGCGCAATCAAAACAATCAAAAACAAATTAGGCAAATTGAGACAAGCGAGTACATAAAATCAATAATTAAATGTGAAAACCTGTTAGATAATCAGTGTTATTTACAATTTTAAACTGTTTTGCAAAGTCCATTTCCAAAATAATTATGTCAACAACATACTTTGCCTAAACCTCAGGATTTGAGTGACGTTTAATAACTCGAAGAAATGATATTAATTTGTAGATGTAGTTATTGACTTGCGGTTTCATCAACTTTTCAGGGTCACTGTACTAATAGGTCATTGTTACATTAATTTTCTAGGCGGTTCAATTATCAAGGGACGATATGGTGGATCCAAAGAAAAGGCCTTTTTGCAATGCATTCACGGGTAAGTGATATTTATTCGTAAAACATTTTCCTAAATCTGTAAATAATTAAGACTTTTACCATGTATTCTGATACAAGGTATTTAAGATGCCTTTGGTTGTTCTTCTTCTTCTTCTTCTTCTGTATATAGGCCAATGGCTTGTTAATTTCAATTAAAAAGTTTTCACGGAATTGTAATGAAAAAAAGCGGTAAAGAACTATAAGTACCATAAAGGTTTTAGGCATGCAATTTAGTAAGAAATTAGCAAAGGAACTTTAAAATTAAAATAATAATGTTGAAATTAGAACTATGGGATTCGGAACATTAAATATCAGTATTTCATTTCCAAGTACAATTGCATACTAGAATAAAATGTACATGGCGTTTGCATGACTGGTTGTAAAATCCGGCACTATATTAAACGAAAGAATATACAACACGCAGATCTTTAAAAATTAAATATAAATAGCCAAGTATACACAGGGTATGTCTATGTACTAATGTTAGCTAGCGAATTATGAAAATTGTGCTAATGTGTGAGTTGAAAAACCTGACCGGTAGGAAGGCATTATTCATTTTTCCAACTCCAACTGTATGTGAGAAATTATATACTACTTTGGTATTTTTAATAGAACACGTTGTATATTTTCATCTTATGGTTAATATTTTAGTGAAATCCTGAGTCCGTCACTGTACTTCTTTTTTTATTATTATCTCTTCATTCCAAAATTTTGTATTAATATAGAATGTTTTCTTGTATTTGTTGATACCAATTGTCAAATCCAATAGAGTTTACGCATAAGTTTTATATTACGCTAATTAGTAGACCAATGTCATATGAAATTTAATCTAAACGCAATTATTCTTAGAACTTAATTCATCTAAGAAAAGTCGTCTAAAAATGATAAATAGAACATATCCGTGGACGCAGAATTGTACGTACAATCCAAACAACAGCAAAATGCATAGCGGGTGATTCAAGGAAGACTGGAGAGCATAAGTCTACCATTTCAAAAATAGACAACCTAAAATGTAGATCACAAGGTACTGCGTTATCTAAATATTATGAAATAGAGATACTTGTTTGGTATGTTTAGTATTTTATTCTACTCAATTTATAAGTAAAGTAAGTATATAGGAAAACATCAAAAGTCCTAGATAATAATATTTAAGTTTAAGTATTTCAAATAACATAAAATAGTATACAATTTATTAAGTTAGAAGATTTTTAAAATGTCTTTCGTCATTTCTTTGGCGTTCCTCTCTCCTTCTGTTTATTTAAATAGATCATCTCTGTTACATTTCTTTCAAAGAAAATGTGTACCAGTGATACGATCTTCTAGAATTCTACACCACACATTGACAGAATACGCTCTCTGAAAATGCATAGTTCTCATCCAGTAAGGGTATATAATAATGGCAACAGTTTATTACTAAAACGTGCTTCATCTCTGAAGAGAACATTGTTCACGAAGTTATCATCAAGGTTCATATTGTCTTGAATAAACTGACAGAACTGTAATCGCCTTGGAAAGTCATTTTCTTCAAGATCCTGAACTAAAGTTATATGGAATGGATAAAACTGATTTGCTTTAATAATTCTTGAAACTGCAGGCTGACTAACTGCTAGCTGTGTCGAAACAGCTTTTTGATTAATATGTGCATATTCAGCAATAGCTTCAATTACCCCAATTTCATTTAATTTGCTCGTTGCTACATCATCTTAGTGGTGGTCAATGTTTTATTAATTCTACTTCCAATTTCCGAAAGATTGTATCAGTCGACCACCTTATATTATTTATGGCGCTACTAGGTGATAATATCAAAACAAAAATCTCGAATCAAAAACTCCGAAAGACAGAATCTCGAAAACAAAAACCTCGAATGACAAAATCCCGAATGACAATATTCTCAAAAGACAACACCTCAAAATTAATAATATCGAATGACAAAAATCTCGAATGATCAAAATCTCGAATTTTAAAACATTGAGTAAATTACTAACTATTGTTTACAATACAGAATTACAGAATTGTTTAAATGCTTCTTATTGGTAATCATGCATTCTTGCACACAAGATAAACACATACTAGTTTTCTGTTCATAATGGAAAAAAAAATATACATTTAAGTTTCAATTGTGGGCAAATCTTCATACAAACTAATATTTTGTGGTGATTTATATAACAAATTGAAGCATGGAAACAATTAATAGCATGCATTTGTGTGACTGGAAACTAATATTTGTTGCGACATTCTTCATTACAATTCCAGATTTTTGGCGTTCTAGATGTTTGTCATTCGGGATTTTTGTTTTTGACATTTTTGATTTGAGATTTTTGTTTCGGGATTTTCGCCGTAGAGTAAGTCGAGGAGAGGTGGACATCATTTTGAAAAACATAGAATAACTTCTTTATTTTTAAAAAATTTGATTAAAGAAAATGTATCTATAATGCAGCACGCCTCCATAATATAGGTGAGGGAGGAGAGATGGACTGAGACAAACAATTTATTTTTCATTTAATTCCGTTTCTTCACAGCATGTTTTCCACACTTCATGTACATTCACATACATTTTGGTAGGTGTTACATCACTCGTGTAACTAACGACCACATACAAGACAATTCATTCAGTCATCAGTTTTTGTTTTGTTTTCCTGTAGTCTTCCTTGCATGCTGCACATTCATTTTCGTAGTCTTCAGCTTCTGCTGTATTGTCATCATCTGATGAGTCTTTTAATAAGATTTCTGTAGAACTGTCGAATGATGAAGAAGAACGTTTTCTACTCTGTGAAGTAGTTTTCATTGTGCTCACTTTTTTAATTTGTCCAGCTTTATTGGCAACTTTTTCCTTTTTTGTACTTCTCGTTTTTGCGTTAGTCTGTCGTCTTTTGTTAATATGTTCTTCTGAAGTAAGAAGAGTAGAAATATTTCTTCCCAGTTTACGGGCGTTTTCTACTGCAGATGTTAAAGGTATTGGTGAATTGGTTTCTAGACGCTTACCGGGTGTTCCTTTTTGCCCTTCCTCTAAACCTTATTCTCCTGCTTGGCCTTGATTATCTTTTTGTTCTTTCACAGTATTTCATCTTGTCTTTGGGATTGTTCATGTGATGTTCGAGCCTGTGACGTATTCGGGTTTTCTGTGGAAGGGCTGCCTTTACTGCTATTAATGTATGCATAATCTGGAATAGCCTCAGGATTGAATGGTGCAATTCCGCTAGTACTAAATGCCGATACTGCATTTTCCACAGTAGCGGATTTCTGATATGATCCTGCATGAAGTTTTCCAAAGTGCGGCCTTTTTATCATTCGTCCAGGATTTGGTTTAATAAAACGGCGATATGCGCCTTAATAGGTCTTTAGTGATTCAAAAAAACGCTCGATATAAGGGCTATAGGTAGAGTACGGTAAACAGAGCAATACAATATCTAGTTGATGCATCTTTCTTTCTTTGATAAATATTAGGCATGTCTGTAATATAAAGAAAGCTTGAAAACACTCGATATGTGTGTCCTCTTTTTGGGTGGTCCAAGATGTTTCTAGATTATGTTCAATCTGCTTCATGTTATTTACACGGCTATTCATAAAAAGTAAGTCAAAACTTACCTTAACCGCTGTAATTTGTTTCTTGAAGTGATGCACCAAAATTTCTATGCACTTATAAACAGTAAATCGTGATTATTTGAGTTGAATCGCACGAATTTGTAATTCAACTGCTGGAACCACTCTGTTATGACTACAGTGGCGTAATAATACGATAGGTGACGTGCTAATGTAGTATTTACAGGTTTGTCCAACTCACCTCCCGGTCCATCTCTCCTACCCTGACCCTACACCGTTTTTTACCATATAATCTTGCAGAGCCGAAGCATTTCCACTACATTCGCTGAAGATAACATCATGTCGGTGTCTTCTGTGTTCAAATTTATATTACTGCCCTTTGTTCGAGTGGATTACGCCTTACTTAGGCCGGTAAACAGTCCGGCATATCAAACTTTCATAATTCCGTCAATAAAATTTTATATATCGCAGTATTTTGTGATATGTATTTTTGGTTGTCCATTTTTGGGTTGATAGACCATACTCTCCCGTGAATCACCCTGTATCTATTTAAAATGACAATGCACCATCAAATTGATGATAGCAGTAGATGCTGAAGAAGTGAATAATAATGTTATTATGTTTTTATATAACATTTTTATTTATTCTCATTGAGACATCTCTAAAAGTTGATATGAGATTACAATAAGCTTCAACTAAAACGAGACCAATGCAAACTGCAGAACGAATATATTTTTGTCTGTAGAAATGGTTTGTTGATTAACTTTAGATTTACAAATATTTTTCTTAATATACGAGAGCTATTCTGTCTTATATCGTTCTTATTTTTAGGCGATCTGCATATACTTACTTGCTAATTTGAACGGTTTATTTTATTTTGCACAGATTTAACTCTTTAATAGAAGGAAGCTCTATAAAAGTATTTAACATACATCGAATGTTCCTTATAAAATAGCAAAATCGCATATGATTTTTTGAAAACTGTACGTGTTCAAGTTATTCGTTTAAGATATCTGGAAGAGTTATTATTAGTTTAGCTTCAAGTACAATGAGACTGATGCAAACTTCAAAAAGTTTATATTCTTTTTCTGCAGAAGAAGTTTCTCCATCAAATCTATAATTTCATACATTTTTTTGTAAAAGCATGTCCGCTATTTCTAGATGAACTGCAAATACCTCTTTATTTAAACGAGTGAACATATTTTGTACAGCTTCAAGTAGTTGATAGAAGGATGCTCTGTAAGAAAACTACAATACATCGAATGTTCCAACTAATAGAACAAAACCGCATAGGATTCGGAGTAATTAGTTGGCTAGTACTACTACAAACGCCCTGGTAGTATGGTGAATCTATTGACTATCTAAAAATAAATCCTGCAGTTGAAATTCCGAAGCATTCCATGTAAAACTGCTGAATTATAATTAAAAGTTGTTGCAAAAAGCGTTTTTGAGCACGATGCAGATAAAAATGCTTTTTGTGTATTTCTTTCAACCTTATCATACTTTGAAAATTTGGACAATAATAGCAAAAGGAAAATTATTGTTTTGAAAATATACTTATTTCCTGCTGCGTAATTTATGAGCAATTATAATTCTTGGAAAATTATTATACGGAATGCGTTGCACATAAGTTAAAATCTAAAACGTTGCCATTAACACTTGGTGTCCCTCAGGGATCAATACTAGGACCTTTATTGTCTATAATATATACTTGCAATCTTAAAACATCCCTAAGATTTTGTGAATATCATTTATATGCTGATGACACTCAACTCTAATACAGATTTGATCCTAAAAATGTAATAAATGCAAATGCTGCTGTTAATTTTGGTCTTGCAAATCTTGTTCGTTTTTCAGAAAAACATGGATTGCAAATTAATGCTAGCAAAAGTCATGTGATGCTATTTGGCAGAGCAAAAACTAGAGATGATATTGTAAATAATATCAATATTACGATAGGGGGATCGGTCTTGGAAATTAAAGGCTCTAGCAAAAATTTAGGATTGGTGATTGATAAGACACTTAGGTTTAGGGAACACATTTCTAATATCTTGCGTAAAGCATCTCAGAGATATACAGTGCTTTCGTAAAGTAGTGGATAAATTCGATAAAACATTTTAGAAGGGTTTCCACAGAAAATCCTCGAACACTTCAACCTTATTTTTTATGAATGCATCTTTCCTGATAATTGTCATTTTTCGATCGTCTTTTGTTTTCGCGCTATGACGTCATCGACAATTTTTTTAAATGGCACCGCATACTTTTGTTCACGAATTTGGGTACAGCACATTTTTCTGCGTACGACTTTGTCAAAAACATATGACCTCGAAGGGAAAAGTTTTCGAAATAATCAGTCCCAAAGTTTCAAAAATGTATGATAAAGTGATTAGCGTAGACCAATAATAATTTAAAAAAGACGGTTTTGACAGTTGTTTAGAATTATTTCTTGAAGGAATGCGTTTCTTATCTTTTGTTTGTCAAAAGAAGTGTATT
>JABXWE010002401.1:0-50184 GCA_014611495.1 Limonius californicus | reverse complement strand
TTTGACAGTTCAGATAAATTTGGGGATTTTAGCACATTTAGGTGTTTATTTGGCTGTTAATTGTATTGACTGCCATTGATTTAGCATAAGAGGCAACTTTGTGTTGTAATTTTATAAACAATAAGGGTGTATTAATTTGTTTATTTGCATAAATACATAATTTTCCTCGACAAAGTTAGAAATTGTGAAATTTAATATTTATTATGTTTAAAACCAAGTATATGTGTATGTACATAGTACAGGTGATATGGATGTGATTCGTCGTATTTTCCGTAGCAACAATGCTGTATTTGTTTAAATATATGTTATTAAAGCAGGTTTTGACAATTTCAGTAATATTTATCTAAATGGCTGTTATTTCTATTCCTTATGGAAATTTAAGGTCAAAAGCCATTAGGTAATTAGATAGGGCATCTTTCTATGTAAAGTTTGTTAAGAACGAGGCTTTAATTATTGAATTGTTTATGTTTATATGTCAAATGGCCATGTCCGTATAGAAATTTCAATATTTTCCAAAATTTAAGTGTTTGGATCCTGGAAAAATGTTTTATAAACGATTGTGTTAATATGTTAGAATAGTTTAAGTGTGTTTTCAAAGAGTTTACATGTTGATTTGTTTGTTTATTTATAATTTATTGATTTTGTCAATAATTTATAGGTTATTTGTGTTTGTAATTGGGTCATGTTTGCCTTCGAGATGTGGGTATATCGGCGATTGTTGAGAATCAGCTGGGTGGATAGAGTCACTAACAACAGAGTCCTCGATATAATCAACAGAGAACTAGTAATAGTAAAAACAGTTAAGAGAAAGAAGCTTGAATATTTTGGCCACGTTATGCGACAACCTGAAAAATATGAACTGTTGCATTTAATTATAGAAGGAAAAATCGAAGGTAAACGTGGACGGGGTGCAAGAAGAACGTTCTGGTTGAAGAAATTAAGGAAATGGTACGGAAAAACTACAATACAGCTGCTCCGAGCAGCGGCCAACAAGGCTATTACTTTCAACATGGTAGCCAACATGATGTTAACCAACGACCGTTAAACGGCCATGGTACCCGAAGAAGAAGAACAACCAATTATACCAACCTCTGGTTTTTTGTTAATAATCCTGAGATTACATTAATTTAACTTTTATTTCATCTAAAATTTTGCTTTTTATTTTCTTGAAGAGCCTCATTTAAAAGTAGTGATGTGCGAGGAGTTTATTTTTATTCAATTGTGTCATAATTTTGCAAATTTCATTGAAAGCCCAGGGATATATGAGTGCATTATTTTAATTTGTGTATCGACAGCAAATTATGTAAACCTATCGACGATTACTATTACTCTTATTAAGAGGGTTTATCACAGCAACTATTTTTGGCACCGCAACGTGGGGCTTACGCTTGTAAGTTCACTTATTTATATCATAACTCCGGGAGAAGTTCACAGCAATATATATATATATACCTATATATATATATATATATATATATATAATGTATAATAATATAAGCACAATAACATGGTACAATAAATATTAGTATAAAATGTAATAAACAGTCTTTGCCCAAACACGAGCCACATCCAGTGCATTTTTATTGGCCTTTACTAAGTCCTCGTCGGTGCATGTTGTTGGATATTTAGTGCATTGATACATATGCCGCGTGGTTTGAACTTCTCCACAATCACAGATAGTTTGTCCGTCATCCAGAATTCCCCACTTATTTAGGTTGACTTTAGACATCCCGACGCCGCTTTCCAGTCTATTCAGCGATTTTCATACAACCCATTCTTCAGTCTGTCCAGGAGGAAGGTTTTAAGAAGGCTTCATTCAGTTGGTCAGCTGAGTCGTTTTAGCTTTCCAGTTTCTAACTCTAGCAGTGTATGGTGGTTTAGTGAGTTCGGTTGACGTATGCAGGAAACTATTTCTTGATTTCAGTCTGGACTCCGAGGATTGGTGTCCGAATAGAGGATGAGTGGCATTTTTCCTTGTTTGCAGCTACTTCGCGTCGTATTTGAAGGGGGGGGGGGCAATTCCGGCCAGGTGTTGTATTTTATCGACTGGAGTTGCTTTTAGACATCCAAAGATAGCTTTGCAGGTTTCATTTAAAGGGATATGTTTACTTGTTTGGCATGTGTTGATTTATACCAAACAGAGCTGGCGTATTCACCAGCTGAATAGCAAAGTGCCAAAGCATATTCTTAGCTTATGTGGCTGTGTGCCCCAATCGGTGCCACATAGTTTGCGAATGATGTTATTGCGGGCTGCTACCTTCTGTTTCATGTTATGCAGTAGTTTTTAAAGGTTAACGAGCGATCTAAGGTGACTCCCAGATATTTGGCGTTGCGATAATGTTCCAGTTCCACAACCTCCCATGTTACTTGTAGTTTCCTTCCGCTTTCTCTATTGTTTAGGTAAAAGGCAATTGGTTTATTTTGTAATACTATGCAAAATCTTGTAACATGTCAGTAAGATGGTTTTCGACTGTTTCATTTTTCATCCTGAGTTGCCAGTGCCTGATGGTCGGCGTATATAAAGCTTTCTGTATTTACGGGTAGTCGTTAGTATAGGTGTTAAATAAGAACGGGGCCAGGACACTTCCCTGTGGTAAAACGTTTTCTTTCATAGGTTCTCCAACGACTGCGTTTCTCCTGGAATTTGACAAAGAATCTATGGTTGCTCAGAAGAGTTGCTACAAATTGACTGAGTCTGTCTTCCTTGGTTAGCTCATTTAATTTGGATATTGCTATTTGATGGTGGACCGTGTCAGATCAATAAACACCACTCCTGTAATTTTTCGATTTTCGAAACCGTCCTGTATATATAGTGTCAGACTAAGTACCTGTGTGCACAGTTCTTTCCAGGGCGGAACCCTGCTTGCTGAGGAATCAACAGTGGTTCAATAGTAGACATTAGTCTATTTAAAAGCATCCTCTCGAATATCTTGTACAAGTGACTCAATAGAGATATTGGCCTGTAATTCTTCGGATTTGATGGTTCTTTCCCGTCCTTTGGTATGGTTATCACCCGAGCTTTCCTCTACATTTTTGGGATATAGTGTCTTGTTAGACAGCAGTTACGTAGCTGTAGTAGCCCGTTCTTTGTATATTCACCAAAGTGCTTCATTTGTTCAATTCTAATGACATCTATTCCAGCTCCCTTTCCCTTCTTACATTCTTTTATTACGGTATTAAGTTCGCTTTTGGGAAAAGCTCTTGAAAGGACAGTGTTTTTACTTTGTTCGTCCCTAACGCTATTTACTATCCCGAAATGATTGGTTGGTCTGCAATTTTCCAGTAGTTGGTGGGCTTTTTGGTCGGCGGCAACATTCGCATACGCTTTGCAGTGGCTTGGGTCATTGTTGAGACGTTTGAGTAGTCTCCACGCGTTTGACTGTTTCTGAATATGTCGGTTCTTCCATAGCTTTGATCCACCGGTGTCGTTGATCCTTGGCTATTGATGACATTATTTCCCTGTCGGCCTGAATGGTTGCTTCACTTAAGGGGTTTAGTTCTAACGATGATACATAATCTTCCATTTTGGGGTGTTAAACCTTGCACGTATTTAGTTCGGCAGCGACGCGGAATTGATTGTTGTGAAGCGTTCTAAAAGGCATCTATAAATAGCTGATAGGCGTCTGGGACTGGATCACTACCATTTTGTCCACCTCCTTTGAGAAACATTTCCAGTTGGCTTTTTTTGAAATTATATCTTCTACGAAGATTTACAGTTTGAAAACGGGCTGCTGCCACCAAAGTCCATATAATGGGTCTATGTTGTGTGTTATGGATTAAATTGCCTATCTTTTTCATGCATTGTTGTGAAATAGCTACGCTTACAAAGATTAAATCCGCGTTGTAGCCCCTTTACCATCTCTCATCTCTGTTGAATGAGGGCGGCAGCTTACTATCGTGAATAAGAGACATCTGGTTACTTTCTGCCCATTGTACTACTACGTCTCCATTTTCGTCATCGTGTTCATATTCCCAAATATATCTGTGGCTGTCGAAGTCGCCGATGACAAAGTGAGGCTTTTTGTTCGCATAGTTTAAGGGTTTATTGAAACGGAAAGCAGTATTTGATGGTTTATAAATGAAGGATATTAAGCAGTTCCATAGATCAATTGTGAGGATTTCTATGTTTCCTTCTTCTGAATATGTGGTCGTAATATAGGGATGTTCTGATTAACAAAAATTGTGCTCCCGTATTGCCGAAGGACTCTCTCTACTGCGAGGCGCATGCCTTTTACTTCCGCTCGGCGCCGATTGGTGCTTCTGTTTGTCTCTTGGATGCAAAGTACATGACACTTGGATTCTTGACATAACATCATCAGAAGTTCTTCCTTTCATAAAGATAGTCCTTCAATATTAATTGAAAGAATAGTCAGTTTTACAAACCCCTTGAGTGTTATATTACCACAGTCATAAAAAAGAATAAAAGGGTTGTTTTAGCGGAAGTGAAATAAGGATTAATATATGTTTATCTCATCAAAAGTGCTTCTAATCAACTAGAATCTCCCTTCTCTCAATAAAGAGATAAAAAGGTCAACATAAAACAATGATTCTTATTGCATAATTGCCTTCCTGAGCAAAATACGAGCGGTGTTGAAACTTAGGCAGGAATGTTTAAATTAAAACTCCATCTGAAGATAATTCCAAATGGTGTAAATAAATATTAGTGTGACATTTACTATTACAAAGTCGGTAAGTTCTGTTCATTGAAGCGTAAAACATCACGTAATAATCAAATTTCTTACGAATGAAAGCGTAAATGCCAATGAAATTCTTACAAGACTACGAGTATAATACGGTGAGCAATATCTTTCTAAAAGTATGATATTTGAGTGCTCAAAATTGTTTAGAGACGAGAGAACTCGTGTAGGAAACGAGCCTCGTGTACGACTGCAACTTCAGTTAATTGGAAAAATAAAGAAAAAGTTAGTAAGTATCCTTGTTCAGCAAGACAAGCGGGTAACAGTTCGTTAAATTTCTCAAGATTTACAAATTAGCGTTGAACATATCATAAAGAATAAGCTAAAGTATAGTAGGGTGAGTGTCAGGTGGATTCCGTGCTTGTTGACTAAAGAGCACAGGTTGAATCGCTTTCAAATCGCTTCTTCTTTACTGCAGAATGATAAAGAGAAAGAATGAGATGAATTGTTGGTCTGAATTGTGAACTCAACTGATGTAAACTGGGTACATTATTTTACTCCTAAGTCAAAAGGTGCAAGCATGCAGTGGGGTCACCCTACATCTCCTAAGCCAAATAAAGCAAAAACTGTGTTGTTAGTAAAGTGATCGTAACATTTTTTTTTTGATTCCATACAGAACGTCGTACAATTAATGCAGAACTATTTTTTATTCGACACTTTTGCGCTATCAGACTAAGTAGGCGATTAGGAATAAACGGAAGAGAAGACAAAGTATGTTTGTTTATTCCAAGAAAATAGTCATTATCTCTGCAAGAACAATTAAAACCACAAACAAATGTTAATGGGCATGTAGCATGTAGTCCCGATCTTGCTTCCATTTTTGTTTGTTTCGCCCACTAAAAGAATTTTTAGCCGGGCAAAGATTTCAGTTAAATATAAACGTCATCGAGGCGACACGCATGCAAGCAAATGTCTTCTTCTAGGAAGGTATTAGAAAGCTTCCAGATCGGTGGCGCAAGATTACATCGTAAAGTAATATAGTTTTCATCGTTGTAATATTGTACTACCCTTTTCATAAATAAATTTCTGTTTAAATTTGAACAGTCCTCGTTGGTGAACAAATTAACGCCAAGATATAAAACGCCTACGTTAGAGTATAATTTAGTTTTTAATTAATTGTGCAATTAACGTGTGCAAATGTACGATAGAGGAACCGCTTTGTTTTATTTACAGCGTAGATTTTCCCACTTCCCGTTTTCCTGCCAAAATTTAATATTCCTGATCGTTTGTCCTTCCAACTAATTCAATATCCCTCCAAACGTCGGCCCCAGAGCATTATTTACTGAAAGGTCGAAGCGGCATAAACGGGGCTATGCGTGAAAAACCACGTTATCATATTATGGTATCGCACGGCACCGGTTTTCTCGATTCGGAAAACCTGTTGCTTAAGTAAATTAACAAAGTTATGAAAACGTAATTAGATTTATGCTCGGTTTGCGACGTGCAGCCGTTCTCTATCACGAAACGCCGATTGTAAAACAAATAACGAGGGTCGAAAAAATTCAGACCAATTGATTTTCCTATTTGTTCGAGCAGTAACAGAATTTTTACCAAAACACGCGCGAACATTATTCCTTTAGAAGAAACCTTTACAGCACATCTTAAGCAGTTATTCTCTTGGAATTAAACTTGCAAACTAAACTAATTAAGGAAATCTAACTGAGCTATAAATCTAAGAAACTGCATAAACGGCCGCCCAGAAACGTGAAAAATCACCGCGTTAAATAATATTTAGTCCTCTACGACCATAATTGGTTCAGAACGTTTGTCCTCATTAAAAATATGCATATATGTACCAAATCTTACAAATATAATTGCTGTTAAACCGCGATTACATTTATAAAAATTGCTAATGCCATTAGTATAAAACGAAGTGTTAAACCTAATTTCTAAAATTAATGGAACAAGATATTTGATTTTTTTATTAAGAGGTTTTCTTGTGTAGAATAATATTTTTATATTTTCAGAACACAATAATATTCAACCTTATACTACATAAATTATCATATACAGTGTGTTTCACTTCTCATCTTCACACCCCTGTCTCTTCCTTATTTGTTTTCCGATCGATTTCAAATTTTGGTCAACTACCCTTCTTAGCGGTTATTTATACAATTTTTAAATAATTTTAGTGCAACCCCTACTGCGATCAAAAATAAATTGGAAAATCATAGCTGGCCTAGTTTTGCCGAAAAATGTATTAAGAAACGTTGTCCAGAATCCCAAAAATAGCCCAAATCCACCAGATTATTATTTTTAATAATTGATAATATTATAATGATAAATGTATTAAAATTCTATTGTTGTCTTAACAAAGAGTGTCGTGAAAATGAAAAATTTATAAACTGTAAATTAAGCATCTTGTAAATTTAAATAGCAAGTTAAATAATGGCTAGAATACACCTATCCGTTGCTGAAAAAGTAAAAATAGTGAGTTTGCTTGATGAGGAGGTTCTTTCATTCAGAGAAGCAGCGCGGGAATTTAATCGAAGACACCCGCAGAGAAGAATTAGTTTCAAAACAATTACTGATATTAACATTTGTTTTAATGATATTGTAGATGTTTCTAAATCAAGACCACAACATTTGAATAATGATAGAATTGATCCATCCAACTCGACGAAATTGTATTACAAGAAGTGCGTAATAATCCAAGACTTCGCGTTAGAAAAATAGCTGCACAATTAATTATTTAATTATTCGAAACATACCTCTGTATTAAAATTGGGCAAGCAGAATGGATATAACGGAAGAACGACTGCGGAAAATAATTATTAATAAAAGAAAGGGGCTCGAAAAGTGTATAAGACTTGATGGGGGTTTAGTGTAAAGGGATGCAATATAATTTATTAAGGTTATTTTCTTGTTACTGTAATTTTTTCTGTAATGAAGTAGTAGTTATATGGATATGATGTATATCATATTTATTTTATGAAAATACAGAAACTAAAAATATTCTATTCTATTGTATTTTGGATTTGGGTTTCCTTTTTATCCTGAACAAATTTTCTTTATAACTTTTTCGATAGGACTAGGTCTTCTACGATTTTTCAATTTTTGCACGAATTCTTGGATTTTGGATTTTTTTGAGCAGCAGACATCAGAACATGAGATGATAAAGTGGATGGGGGAAGAAGGAGAGAGGTAGCTGGCCCTAATATGTAAAGAAGCAAGGAAAGGATTCCAAAGGACTGGAAAAACAACTTAATTCTACCAATCCATAAGAAGGGCGACCATACAATCTGTGAAGATTATAGAGCGATCCGCCTATCTTCAGTAGGATTAAAGTTTATACAAGAATAGTAGAGAAAAGGCTAAGAACCCTAATAGAAAAAAAATTGGAAGACGAACAAGCGGCATTCAGAGCGAACAAGCCGACAAATGACAATATTAGCATAGTGAGAAATTTAGTAGAAAGAGCAATGGACAGCGGAGAACAACTATACTTGACATTCATAGATTTAAGGTCGGCATTTGATATGATAGAAAGGGAAGTAATATGGAGAAGCCTAATTGACCTTAAAATAGACAGAAAATGAATACAAGTAATAAAAAGCGTATACCAAAATGTAACAACAAAAGTACAGATAAATGGATACAGATCAGAAGACTTTAAAATGGAAAAAGGGGTGAAGCACGGGGACAGCTTAAGCCCACTGCTATTCATCATAGTAATGGATAGGTTAATAAAAATACAAGAGGGAAAGTAGAACAAACAACAGTAGGATATAGAAACCTCACATCCACAAAACTAGAAAGTCTACTCTACGCGGATGGTATTGTACTAATAGCCAAGACACAAAGAAAAATGCAATATATGGTAGATGTGTGGGCACAAGAAACCGAAAACCTAAAAAAGGAAATCAACACAAATAGAAGCAAAATAATGATAATAAATGATAAAAACAGAACAGAAAAGACAAGAATAATTTTATCCAAACAAAAAACACTGGAAGTAGTAACAGTCTACGAATACTTGGGAAGTGTGATAGCATAGGACGGAAACCTAGTCCTGGAAATAGCGAAGAGAAGGCGAAAGGCAATGAGCATATACTATGCAGTAAATAAAACTATACTACAGAAAAATGAAATAGACGTGATCAGAAAGACGCGAGTGTACAATGTTATTGCCTTACCAACGATACTGTACCCTAGTGAATCATGGGTGCCACTGAAAAAGCACGAATCCCAAATAAATGCTTTGGAAATTAAATACCTGATGACAATAGTGGGAAAGACAAAATTTGACAGAGTAAGGAACTCACAAATAAGTAATATGACTAAACAAGAACCTATTATAGTAAAACTGAAGAATAGACAACTGAACTGGTCACATAGCAAGAATGGACCCACAAAGAATAGTTAAGAAAGTGATAGAGGCAGGAAAAGTAAGAAAAAGAAATAGAGGCCGACCGAGGAAAACCTGAATGGAAAGGATAGAGGAAGTGGGGACAAGCAGAGGAAAAACCCTAAATGAAATGAAAATCTTGCCATAGGAACGAAAGAAATGGTAGAAATGAATTAAGGAAACTGGGAGTTTGCAACCCAATACGACGCCCTAAAGGGCAAAAAGATGTACGAAGAAGAAGAAGCATTAATTTTTGATAATAGTAGGCTACTGGTGTGCAGTAAAATTATTTAAAAATTGTAAAAATATCCGCTTTAAAGGGTAGTATAACTGACCAATATTTGAAACCGTCCGGAAAATAAATAAGAAAGATACAAAGAGTGAAGGTGAGAAGTGAAACACAGTGTACATGTTAGAAAACAATTTTGCATACAAAAACTTTTTTAACCGTACAAAAACATTTTCGTTTGTAATATTCTCGCTATACCAAATATTCTTGTTCGGTATAAAAATAGTTGACCCAATATAAGAATATCTTGTTCTATACAGGGTGTGTATATAGGCACTATCAAAAATAATTTTTGGATATTCCGACGATTATAAAGAATTTTTGCACTTATTACAATCTGTCCAAAAATCATTTTCTAATATTTCAGATTTAACCAAGATACACTGATTCGATTTAGGAGACTCATCCTGTACATAAATACTGTTTACATACACAAAAATAATTCGTGGTATCTATCTTTATTGTACGATTCTAGGTAACAAAAGTTTTAAAACGCATACATGTTTTGTTACATTTTGTTCGAAAATAAAAATTAAAGTTACTTCTATCTGGGGGTAATTTTGGGTTTTTACATTTTCATGCTATCTCAAGTTTTAATATTTCAATATTCTCGCCTTAAAAAGCAGAACTTTTTATGAAGAGTGAACGTTTTTGGTAAATTTAAAAATAAATAAGTTTCCCATATGGGATTAACCTTCCAGGACACATTGTATTAATTTCTGGCTCCGACGTCTTCCACTATTTGTTTTACGTAACTCAATTTTGGACTTCCTCTAGAATTGGCCGCATCCACTCTGCCTTCCATAATAGTGAGCAGTATGCCTCTATGTCTTAAGATCTGTCCCACCAGTTGATGTCTTCTTTTTGTAATTGCATTCCAGAGGGCAGGTGTTTCTTCTGCTCTTCTTAGTACTTCTTCATTCGTTACATGATCCACCCATGCCGCTTTCGGCATTCTCCTTAGGTACCAGATTTCGAACGCGTGAAGTCTTTTCCTCTCCTGGTTTCCTATCATCCAGGTTTCACTTCTTTATAATGCGATACTCCAGATATAGTGTAACAGTCCGCTCACGTGGGGACGGGTGCCTGGTTTTAGCGTAGAGCCAGAATTTCATAATAACATGCGGAGAGACTGTAAACATTTATAACAGGTTTTGTTATATTTAGCTGTTACAATAAATAAAAATATATATTTGATTCTGATGTGATAAATAAAAGTAATAATGTCTACAAAACCCTGGTAGGTACGCCCCTGGTACTTGATCGGAGATCGGCTGAATGGCACTGCGTTGATTGATCTCAGGCTGCCTGCGGCGTGCGACGGTCGTACTCTCCAGATTTAAACACACAAACAAAGCGGTTGCCACCTGGCAGTTAGGTTTAAATGCAGGAAATAAAATTCATCCACGAAACCACTAGTCGGAGTCGTTTTCAGTGTTCACACAGTTATAAGATTAAATTGTCACCTGACGTGTACGGGTTAATTCGCCTGTAAAGCTGTTTACGGTGTTCTTGCTTTCGTTGGTTCAATGAACGGAAGGGATTAACGGTTGGCTGCTGCCCAGACGCGCCCAGCAAGACTGCTTGGCTTCGTAATCTCGACGATAAATGAATTTAAATATCTCGTAAAATATTTTGAATGTAATATTACCGTACGGTGAGTACTTGGAATTACATTAACGCCTAATTTTTAAAATACGTACAATCTGACCTGACCGACTAGAACGTATTGTTAAATTAGCTCTGAAACTCCCATTACGGATAAAATATGAAATTCAAAAGTCCGATTAACCTGGTCTGGCCGTTTTATATGACCTTCAATCTCTTATTTGATAGGGATAAAAACCTAATTGATACTAACTGGCATAACCTGCAGGATAACAATCAAGAGACTTTGTATTTTATAAAGAAAATTAATTAACTATCTAACTGGTGTAGCCACGAAACAAACTTTACCTTGAGATTTTAAAAGTCTACCTAGATGCGATTATAATTAACTTATGTTTATTTAATTTGAGCAAAAACTCAAATTTGGCGCCCAACCTGAAATTACTATTTCAATAATTAATAATTTATATTTATAAATTAAAATACAGAGCAATATATATATATATATATATACAGGCTGTCTCATTTCGGAGGGCCAAATTGAAATATTTCTCTTATTATAGAATATATCGGAAATTCGTTTTAATAAAAAATGTCACATTTTTCACGCACTACAATATGGTTAAAACAAAATTCCGAACTACAGCCTACTTTTCGAAATATTTTCGAAAAATATGAAATTGGGGAAAACTTCGAGGCTTTGTAACTTTTTTATTTTTAAAAATACAAAAAAACGTTTTGAACGAGAGTTGATGGCAAAACATTGCTCTTTCGAAATATCAAGGAAAAAGTGGTGTAAAGTTAACATTTTCAGCTGTACTCTCTTGAACCGCCCGAAAAAATAGATAGAATCAAGTAGGCCATGCCACTCCTAAATAGCCCCTGAATTGCCTTTATAAAAAATACCATACACAATAAACATATTTTAGATGAGTCTGTAAATTTTTTGCAATTTTATAAAATAAGTATCAGAATATTTGTACTAGTAATCTAAAGAAATCAAGTAGCCATTGAAACAAATGTTTAGCAAAAAAATGTGTCAGACAGAGAATACTCTGGACTCGTTCACTTTAAAGTTATTTAAAAATTGTGACAATGTGACTTGCCAAGCTATTCTTCTGTACTCTTTATTTTATTTACAAAATTCTCTTATGCTGTGGAAAATAAATAATACTCGCAAGGTAAAATGGAAGTTTAATTAGTAACAAACATCAAAATTCGTTAAAAAAATAATTATAACAGATGTTCAAAATGTCCTCCGTGGTTCCTTATACACAGTCGGGCTCTGGAGTAAACACCTTTATTTGCATTTTCGATCATCTGTGGTCTAATTGCTTCACAGGCTTCCCTGATTCTTTGTTTGAGGTCGTCAACATTTTGCGGAGTATCTGAATAGACTTTATCTTTAATGTAACCCCATACGAAAAAATCCAATGGGGTAATATCCGGAGACCGAGCTGGCCACAAGATTGGTCCATGGGTTCCTATCCACTTTTGGGGATAGTTTTCATTCAAGTAATTTCTACTAATTAAAGCATTATGGGCAGGAGCAACATCTTGTTGAAAATATTTAAAGTTTAACCTATCTTCTAACGGCAATTCTTCGATATATTCAAACAAGTTATTCTGTAGAAAGGTAAGGTATCTTGCTGCAGTTAATTTATAATTATAAAAATAAGGTCCAATTAGTTTGGATCCCAATACACCCAACCAAACTTTTACTGAAAACCGTTCCTGAAAAGCTGTTTCTTTATGCCAAGAAGGATTTCTATTGTGCCATTTATAGTGAATGTTTCTATTAACAAATCCATTATTTGAAAAATTGGCTTCATCTGACCACAAAATCTTACTAGAAAAACATGGATCGTTCCTCTTCTTGTTCAAGATCCACCTACAAAATCGTAAGCGCCTTGGTTTGTCATCTTCTCTTAAATGTTGGACTTTTCTTAATCTGTAACACCTGTATCTGTTTCTTTAATATTCTTCTTGCACTGTCTTTACAAACGTTACAAAACCTCTCTATTTCCCTTAAAGAGACATCTTGATCGTTATTGGTTTTATTATTAACGTAATTTAAAACTCTGTTTTGTGCTCTTACACTGTCCACAACTTTTTTGCTTCGTACAGCACTTTTTTTAAAAGAACCATAATTTTTAAGATTATGTGCTAATTTTACGAAAGTTCTTTTATTGGGATGCGGTCCATTTGGATATCTACGTTGATACTGCAGCAAAGCTAATCTTCCATTAAAATTACACTGGCTATAAACTACAAACATGTTAAATTTTTCTACATTAGAAAACATTGTTATTAATCAAAGTCAACAGAAAACCCATATAACACAAAAACACGAAAAAACTAATTTATAATTACTTTACACCAACTCGAACAAAGATAACTTATCTGACATTTAAGCTAAACATTTGTTTCAATGGCTACTTGATTTCTTTAGATTACTAGTACAAATATTCTGATACTTATTTTATAAAATTGCAAAAATTTACAGACTTATCTAAAATATGTTTATTGTGTATGGTATTTTTTATAAAGGCAATTCAGGGGCTATTTAGGAGTGGCATGGCCTACTTGATTCTATCTATTTTTTCGGGCGGTTCAAGAGAGTACAGCTGAAAATGTTAACTTTACACCACTTTTTCCTTGATATTTCGAAAGAGCAATGTTTTGCCATCAACTTTCCTTCAAAACGTTTTTTTGTATTTTTAAAAATAAAAAAGTTACAAAGCCTCGAAGTTTTCCCCAATTTCATATTTTTCGAAAATATTTCGAAAAGTAGGCTGTGGTTCGGAATTTTGTTTTAACCATATTGTAGTGCGTGAAAAATGTGACATTTTTTATTAAAACGAATTTCCGATATATTCTATAATAAGAGAGATATTTCAATTTGGCCCTCCGAAATGAGACAGCCTGTATATATATGTTGTGATGGATTCTAACTAGCTAGTTTGTTCGATGTAAATTTATTTACTTTAACAGGATACTCGTGCATAATATCTTGTCATGGAATTCGGTTTTCTTTTTGATTCATAATTAAGGGCAGACCTTAACGCAGTTAACTTCTTGTTTGGGTTGAAAACTCTGCAAAAACTCGTTTATGATGAAAACCTAGAACAAAAAGAATTTTTGTTAAAATGTTATTATTAAGAAGATTATATGTTAAGATACATGCATAGGAAAATGACATAGATTACCTAGAACTCTATTAAAAGCTTAGCTCTAATATTTTTGGACCTCGTAAGAAGATGCAGCAAGATTGGAGAAGTTTTGGAAAAGTGTATTTTGAATTTTGTATAGAACCTAAGATGTTTTAGAGGCTATTTTAGAACGTGTATGTGGTCGGGGCCAGTTTGGAAAGTGGCGCTGTAAAATTATAAACATTTATAAATTAATTATTTTAACTGTCAAAATTAAAATTGTAATTATTTTTTTAGATCCATGTATCATTTGGTATTTTTTACGCAAATTTAGCATCGTTGCTATAAATTTTTGTTGATTGCTAGGCTGTATTGTTTATAAAAGAATGTTAAAAAAAGCTGTTGAAGTTTTTACGTATGAATGCACGTATTTTTATGTTTGTCCTCAAATTTAAAATTTAATTGTTCTGTTGTGTTTAATAAATACGTACGCTAAAGTTTAAACGTGTTTATTTAACGAAAATATTTTTTAGTTAACTTACCAAGGTAATTTATTAAGAAAGTTATTACTAGTGGAGATTTATTGGAATTTGCGGTTGAAGATTGGACTAAATGACGCCACTGCACGCGGTTCCTGAGGATGCTACAAGGTCAACACCTCATCTACGAAGATATTTACATCAACACGAAAGATAGCAACTAAAAGGTAATCCAAAAATTACTTACCTATTTAGAGATACACCTGAGCTTCGGATTCTTGTGGAAGACTCTACCAGATTATTCTTTAACCTGTATAATTTTGTACTCGAGTTATAAAAAGAAACTTATAGGTTTTTACGAAGTACAGCTCATGAGTTTAGCCTGCTTGGATTTCACTGATTATTAAGGTTATATTTCTATTTGCTCATTTGCTAGTGTATTACCAGGACGCTATTGAACCGACTAACTGTGACGTAGTAGTTATCATGCTCGAGAGCTATACCGTGGTATATTTTATTTAATTTCTTTTTGGAGGCAAGTTTAAAAATTTGTCACCTAGCGCCCAAAATTTAAGTCCAGTATCAAAGTTATAAATCTTCAATAAAATAATTACGATTGCTAGTTGCAAGGGATAATAATTTAAAATTTAATTTAATTTGTTTGTTGTTTATTTTTCCCCTTAGCTATCCCGATCATTTACCGTAACAATATATACATATATATATATATTGCTATGTTATTTACTCTAAATTATGTAATTATCTTATGCTATGCTTCGACTATGTTATTTTACTAAGTAATACATAAATCATATTAAAAGGATATTGTTTATGATCTTGTAAATCCAATATGTATCTGAAATTGAAAGAGATTAAACTTGGTTGTAATGTAAAACATGTTATATCAGGAAAAATTATTATTAAAATCGATAAATGTAAACCTTATTAGAATAAGAGGTCTTTTCTGAACTTCGGAATGTCCTACGATGTGACTTATCAGTTATCAAAGTGATATGTTTGTGGATATTCGGTAGTGAATAGTGATGGGGACGTCTATGTTCCATGGTGATGATGAATTTGGAGTATCCTATGCAATGTTGGAGCCCTGAAATGTAAATTGTTATAATCTTGTAGTTTACCTTTTATAAATATGTTTGTATTCACATTAATTTGTGAATTAAGGTTTCATTATTGTAATAAATAGTTTATGTGTTGCATAAGGGAAGTGTTGAAGTACTTTTGTTTAGTTAAATTATGTTTTTTTGATTTAGAAATATGAAATTTTAGGTAAAATTATTGATTTTGAGGTTATAATTTTATTATTAAACTTATTCTTTTGTTGTTAAAAAGATGTGGATCCTGTAAATGTAGTAAATGTAAATTTATTTATGATTAAGGATATTGTTGTTTATATTTTGAGCTCAATACGTAGAATTTTGTGTAAAATTTACATAATGTAACCTCATGTAACTTTTTTATTTTCAAATTCTTATGTAAACTGATATTAAAACGATTTCGTAATTTTTCAATAGATAGGATTTTAATATCAGTTTGTTAATTTATGTATTATTTAAGTTTGTAGCAAGCAATTTAATTTATTTAAAAACACTATGTTAATTTAAGAGATAAGCGTGCTGGAAGCGCATTGGTGCCACTTTTTAAATGCAGATGGATTTTTGGGTCGGATTTTGGTTTTAGTCTCTTGTGGGTACTTGAAGGGTAGCACGCAGTTTTAATTGGCTCGCTAATTAAAATTCAAACCATTTACAGTCGATTATTGCACATTTTGGACGCGTGGCCAAGTTCTTGTTAATATATGGTAATTTTAGAGTTAGTTTTTTTTTAGTTGCTTTCGTTTTTAAAATACGAAGTTTTACTTAATTTCAAATTAACTTATGTGAAGTATTTGTTCTTTATTAATAATAATAAAACTCACCTGATATTAATTCTTCGAAAGTGTTTTTTTTTTCAATTTACTTAAAAGTTCCTGGAAAGAAAGTCAATTCAAATCAGTTATGGTGATTTCTTACTAATTAAAATAGTGAATTTACTTACCTGTAGTACTGTATGCACTTCTGCAAAATTATTGAAGTGTTTTAACTTGGATATCAGCACGTTTATGAAGAAGGCTGAAGAAGTTGCATCTTTAACGGTCATCGGGTATGCAACGAGGGACGCGTAGATTTGAAATGGCAGCATTAAGGCCAAAGTAATGCAACCATATGCAGTTTGGTGAAGCTATACTGTACAGAGCATTTCCGAAACATTGGAAATAATAAGATAAGTTCACAGGTATTTTTTTTTATTTGTATAATTTATAATAATAATTATATAGCTGTCGTGGGTGAAACCACGAAAATTAATATCTTTATTAGAACCCTGAGATGTTTTATAAGAATATATGCTGATGTGAATTAAAATTTAAGTTCTTCGTTTGATAAATAATTAATATTAATTTTATTATGGGCGCTACCAACGCGGATTTAATTTACTAAATTTATTTATGTAACTGGAAGTTACAAAGGCTGTAATTAATCATTATTTCATTATAAAAATACACAACATATAGTTTTGGTCAAAAATTTCAAATACCCCAAATACCCGGTCATTAGGTCGAAACGCAAATGGAAATTCCAAACTTGAGAGACAAATATCTTATATTATAATTATTATTCTTAGTATGGTTTTTATTTGCACTAACACAGCACAACTTGATTATACGAAATAATTTTAAATGCTAAAAATTTAAGTGGCCACATATTTAAGTTGTTATGTTTACCGTAAATAACTTTGTTTTTATCTAATGGTATTGCTATATCAATTTCAAATACATGAATACAATAGAATTCAATTTATGCGAAAACTATCAATTGGTCCTTCGAGCCGGATTTAAATCAACGACAAATTACAATTACAGAACGAGAATAGCGGTGTCTCCAACAGGTCGTTAAGGTTTCCTCTTTAAGTATATTTCATTATTCCTTTTATCTTGCTAATGCAGAGGGAAGTTAAAAAGACGAATGGTGCTTATTTCTGCCCAATGAATAATTAAGTAATCTAAAGGTAAAGAATTATCCAGTACGGATCGCTACGCTTCTTCATTAATATGCAAGGCGTGATCAGTTTATCCTGGACTAAACTCCTTTTTCTTCTTGTTACAGGAGAACATAGACTCGAGTTTGCAAATAATTCACGACGTAGCAACAAGAAGCCTGGGGGCATTATGTGTAACGGAGAAGTTTCGTTCGTTAAGTGTTCCGCTGGATACGGCGCGCTTCGAACCTGCACGCCAGAAGGCGGACCTCGCCGCTACTCTTCTACAAGATTTAGGGGTTGCTCGTCACAACGGTGAGTAATAAAGCTGTTATGTCAACAAAAAGCAGTGTAAAAGGAGAATAAGAAGAATAAATTCGCTCCTTTGTCTTTCGTAACAAACATTTGTCTATATTAAAACCCACCTTCAGCATCTCTTCTTGAAAAGGTAGTAAGAAGATTATGAAAGCTGATCAAATCCAAACGATCGGATTGGAAAGGAAAATCTGCGTTTAATACACACGTAGTCTATTTTCTGATTTCTTTGTATTTCTTCAAGATCTCCTTCTAAAGGAGAAATCTTACGTTTATGGTTAAAATATCGAATATAAATTCGAAGTCCTAAATTTAAAGTCGGCATTTCCAGTTTGAAGTCGAAATAATGAATCATAAATCGAAACGTCAAATTGAAACTTGAAATAGTAAGTTTGAAACCAAAATGTTCAGTTTTGAGGCGAATTAATAAATTTAAATTTGAGTTCTCCAGTTTAAATTAGAAATGTTGTGTTCAATTTCGAGATCTTTGCCTCTAAAATGACTGTTTTAAAGTTGAAATTTTGTGAATGAAATTTCCCGTTGAATTCAAATTTGATGTAGAAATCGCGATTTTTAGACGTTCGTTCTCGTCAGCCCGTATCAAATGGATGTAATTGACTCTTCGGCTAACACAGCGAGGAAGGAGTGTTTGTGGAAATCGATTATACAATGAATGTGTTAACTGTTAAAGTGTACGTGCTAAGTCAATATAAGGCATAACTAAGCGAAGATACTCATGAAAGGGCGAAGGAGCGACAACTTATAGGAGCCGAACCTACCTTGTTGTGCTTCCTCCTTACCACAGTAGTTTTCACAAAGTATACACAAAAAGAAATTACACAAAAATAATAAATCATGAGCTATTAAACACAGGGTAGATATATTAAATCAAATGTCTGTATAGTTACATGCAAAACATCCAGTCGAGGACCAGCATTAGTCCAGTTGTAAATTATTTATGCAACGGATGTAAATTCATATAATAAACAAAGGGCTTCGAAACGTTGGAACTTTTCTTCGCGCCGTCACTACGAAATTTAAAGTTGAATCGAAAAGAGAAACTGCGTAGTCAGTATCAACTAAGTTTAAAACGCCTATGCAATTAATTATTAAATTATTAAACACTTGACAACAACAGATTCGGTGGAAATACAACTACTTCTAGTTTTCATAAGTCAAAAAATTTTGCAAGCAAACAATATCTGCTTATAAACTCTACTAATAAAATATGGGTACCTTTTACCTTAATGCGGCAACAGAGTAGAGAAAGCCAAAAAGGCTGAGGAAGGAAGAGAGAAATATACGGCAATTGGACTGACGTCACGGACAACCAACACAAAGTAACGAAGAAGTGAACGTTGCAACAGCTTGCATCATAAGGATTGTTTCGGAACAACAAAGAAATAGCGACAAACTGGTTGTTTTCGATAAACTAAGGCACACAGTTTTTGTTGGAACAGCAAATCTTCCCGGGGACGTTAAAGAGGATAATGGGGTTCATTTTATCCGTATAAAACGATAAGAGAAACCTCACGATGACTCTTGTTTGTATTTAATCCAACTTTATCATCAGGTTTTATGGCAAAAAAATTATATGAAAACTTAATTACAAGTGCAATTTCAACCCCTCCCTAATTTCACTGAGCAGAAAACGCCTGCACGTCTCAGGCGAGTAGAGAAGATTCTCTTTGTTTAAGCAGAAAAACAAGTCCAGTTGGAACCGATTTCAAAAACAAACTAGACACAAAACTCAGGGAATAATTCCTGGAAATGTCTCGAACAGTGCGTCCTATCAGCAACGAGAATTCTAGCCGGCAGGCAGAGTTACGACAAATGCAGATAAAATACAAACACATAATATAAATAAATAAATGAATATAAATAGAGTACAAAGTATAAAGAGAACATAGAGTATAAATAAAATGCATATATTATGTAAAATAGTAATAAAAACACACATGTCAGCGATAACTCCGGGGACAACAAAAGGTGGCGTAAGATGCGCCATTTACGAATTAAAATAATAAATTCAATCTACCATATATTCAAATGCAGACGCGCGAAAACCAGACCCCGTCATTTTAATATTTAAATAAAAAATAACAAGCTTAAAATAAAAAACAAGTTAAAAAGACGAGTTGCTAATCGAAAAATATCGCAATGCGCTGTCCATAAGTGAAGTGTTAGATTTGAATTTAATGTTAAAATTCTGGCTTGAAACAGATATTTCGGTTTGAAATCGAATTCTCAGATTTCACTACGAAATGTGGAGTTTCAAATCTGAATATAAAGCCACAACTTCTAGTTTGAAACAAAAATCTTGCTTTTAAAGTTGAAGTCATCATTCTGCACAAGAAACTTTAATTTCTTAATTTAAATTTTCAGATTGGTATGTAAATTTCAGGTTTGAGGTAGAAATCGCTTCAGTTTGAAGTTCCTCTTTCGTACTAAATATTTTCAGTGAGAAATCCAGATTAATAACCAAAATTAAGGATGGCTTTTTGTAGCTTTATATAGAATTAATAACCCCCCAAAGCCGTTTTGCTTCCGTAGAAATATGATTATAAATTTTTTCTGATAAATGCGCGGACATGAATGCGGAGAATCCAATTATGACTCCATTAATTATGCTCAAATTTATTCGGAAATTCCATTGCCGGAAGATTCGACTATATGTATGCCAATCGATACTTCGATATGGCCGACTTGCTGTGACTGCAGATAATGACAGAGAAAATTAATAAGTAAATCTGAATTTTTACTGCCACTACGTCGGGTTGATTAGCTTTTGGTTTATTCACCGAAGCGTATGTACACGCACGCATGTGTGTTGAAAAAATATTTGGTTTTCATTCTAATCGCTCATTTTGACTTGCAATTTACAGAGGGTTCATTTCCATAGATAAATTTCATGTCAGTGCTGAAAAGGGGACTGAAAATATATGCAGCCTTAATCGAGTGGTTACAACCGGCCTAAATTAAGAGAAAATTGAGAGAAATTGGTGGCGAATCTACTGTCAAACAACGATTCTTTATTTTATATATTAATCTTACGAAATACACGTTTCAAATGCAAAATTTTAACTCTAATCTTTAGATTTCGGTTTCAATCTAGATATTTCATTATTTTTAATTGATAATACAATTTTATATACCGAAATACCGTTTTAAAAGCGCAGACTTTGTTTTAAAAGGGAAGCCTTCACCTTGAAACTTACAATTGCGAATTTAGATTTTAATTTCCAACTTCTGAACTGGGCTATTAACCAAAAAACTTAAAATCCGCCGTGGGATCCTAATTGTAAAAGCAAAATTCAAAGTCAACCTGTTGTGTTGCGTCAATCTTGTTTTTTACTTGAAATTTTTGACTATTAATACAGAATTTCGACTTTAAACTCGACATATCCACTTTTAACATTAACTTTAAAATTAAAAGTCGAGATCTTGTACAATTTGAAATTAAATTTAGATTCTAAACTTGACTCGTCTCTTAAATTAATATTTGGGGCTTTAAACTTAAGATCTCAAACTGTTCATGCTAAATGACAAATTGAAACTAAACATGTCAGTTGAAAATGCTAAAATTGAGCTTCAAATTCAGAATCTGCTTATGCAACTTCAAATTTAGACCTCAAAATAATACTCTTAACTCAGAAATCGGTCTCTAAACTTAACATGTCAGCTTTAAACATGATCACGATTTCATATATGAAATTAATATTATAAGATGTTAATCTCAAAGCTTTAAATTCAAACTTGAGTTTGATACGCGGGGTGCGGTAAGGCGGGCTAAAGCAACCTTGGCCCACCCGTTAAACGTACTCAAGAAATCACAACACAAAACGTTGAAGTTTAAAAGTTTTCCTTTTTAATAACACACATAAAAGAACAAGTAAACATATAGGTTCAACGCAAACGCAGGATCAACATAGTATCAACTACGCGCAAAGTGCACACATGAACATATACATAAAACAATGGTACAAAACACACAAAACGATGATTGTGCAGTAAATTATGAATGTCCCGTAGATATGGCACATAAACTAAAACGAGAAACACAATAAACGCTAACACTATAAATACTAAATTGTCTTGGGATAAAATTGTCTGGACTTAAAAACTACACACACGAACTATAGCTAGATGTTCCAAATATGCTCGCTGGAATGCGGGTGCGGGGCGCATTTGTTCTGCGTGGATTTTCACTGTGGTGTTGCCCTTTTGGATTAGGTAAATGCTGGGGCTCAGTTTTTGTTCTATTTGGAACGGGCCTAACCATTTGGGTTGAAATCCTGCGTGTATTCCGGCCGTGGCGTCGGATAGCGGATGATTTTTAATTAGGATCCATGTTCAGGTTCGAAAAGGTTACCTCCTTCTTCGGGGAAAGGTGGACGGTTGTTTTGACGGTCCCGTATTTCTTGATCGCGTGCTCGCCGTTCTTGGGGTGCATTTTCCTGACCTTCTTCGGGGTTGTTGGGGTTTACGAACCTCCATTCTCCGGGGCGCAGAAGCTCTTTTCCGAATAATGCGTATCCGGGGGTGCACCCTAGGTTGACGTTGCGTCGAGTGCGGATGTTGAATAGGATACTAGGGATATGGGTATCCCATTTTTTGTGTTCCCGGCCTTGCAGGCGGAGTTTTAACCCTTTCTTGAATTCCTGGTTAACCCTTTCTGTGGGGTTTGCGCGTGGGTGGTATCCGGCCGTGGTCCAATGCTTTACGTCCCATTGGTGAAAGGCTTCTTTCCACGTGCGGCTCACGAATTGGCGACCGTTGTCGCTTAGTAGGACGCTGGGGTATCCGTAGCGGCAGAAAGCTTCCTCTTCCAGCAGACGGGTGATGTTTGGGGCGCTCCCTTTTCCTAGGGTAAAGGCTTCGACCCACTTCGTAAATAAATCGGTGACCACGAGGATAAATCGCTTACCCCTGGCGGTGGTAGGGTAGGGACCCATTAGATCCAAGGCTAATACGTTCCATGGTTTTGTGGTTGGTGTGAACGCTGTGGAGCGCGTTGCTGATTTGCCCCTTTCTTACATTGGATGCATAACATGCAGCGGTGTATGTGGTTCTGCACGTCTGCGCGTAGATTTGGCCAGTAGACCCTTTCTGCGATGGCTCGGGTGGTTTCTAACACTCCGGGGTGTCCGGCTGTCTCTTGGTCGTGGTATTGGTTCATGACGGCGGGTCGCATAGTGTTGGGTACATATAATCTGGGTCCGGCGTTTGTTTCCCGGAATAGTAGGGCGTTGTGTACGCGGAAATTACGGTGGACTTCTTGGAGTCGGGGGGTGTGGGGTGGCCCTTCTTGAGCCTGTTTCCATTGCTGGATTAATCGTTGTGTATTGTGATCCTGGCGCTGAGCGGTCACTAGTTCCTCCCATAGGGCGTCGTTCTGTACCGGAGCCTGGGGCACGGGGGCGTTACAGGTGGGACACTGGTTGAATAAGGCGATGGAATCTACGTGCATGTCTGGCCAATAATAGTCCATTTTTATTCGCTCTTGCATGAGCTGGGGATGTACGTGGGTGTCACCTTCGAGGTGGAATTTTCTTAGGAGTTGCTGCCGTAATTCGGTAGGTACGTAGAGGGCTAGTTCTCCGTCTTGTAGGTGGCCTAAAATGCCGCCTTCTACTCGGAAGTGAGGGTTTTCTAGGCTTCCCCCAGGGAGATGGTGATGTTGAGCGATTAGAGCCTGTGTTTCCGGGTCCGTTTCTTGGGTTGTTAGGATGCGGGTGTGTAGGTCCGTGGGCTCGTGGGTGGTTATATTTAACACGGGTATTCTGGATCCGTCGGACACCGACGGATGGGTAGTCGGGGGTAGTAAGTGGGGTGGTTCGGTCCATTCTACCTCGGGTCCATGGGGCTCTCGGGACAAAGCGTCCGGTAGCTCGTTTTGTTTCCCGGGACAATGCTCGATCATAAAGCTGAAATCCTGAAGTAATAATGCCCAGCGGGTTAGTTTGGCCCTTTGATTTTTGGCACTGTTCAACCAAGTGAGCGCCCGGTTATCCGTGCGGAGGGTGAAGGGTCTCCCTTCTAGGTATGGCCGGTAGTACTTGATTGCCCATACGGCGGCCAGACATTCCTGTTCGTTGGAGTGGTAGTATTTCTCCGCGGGGGAGAATTTGGCGCCAGCGTACGAGATGACGTGGCGGCTTCCATCTGGGCCTTCCTGGTAGAGGACGGCAGCCATTCCTTGTTTGCTGGCGTCCGTCTGTAGGATGAACGATAGGGTGGGGTTGGGCCGCATCAACTGCATAGGCTGGGACATTTGCGTTTTTACCTGGTCGAAGGTTATTTGATGCGTAGGGGTCCACTGCCAACGGTGTTTTAGGCTTAACAGGTCGGTGAGAGGAGCGGTCATCTCGGCGAAGCGTGGTACATACTCGCGGAGCCAATTGCAAATGCCCAGAAACTGTCGCAGTTCCTTGCGGTTGCGTGGTGGGGCAGCATTGGCAACTTGCTGGATGTGTTCGCTTTGGGGCTGATTTCCTGTTTCTCCAATGATGTAGGAGTAGCGGTAAGGTGGGCTTCTTCAGGACCCTGGGTATGGATTTGAATGCGATGCTGTAACGTCCGGGTGGGAGGGGCTTGTCTTCTCCATACCTCGGGGAAGGCATTTAACACGGCTAGTAGTTCCGGCGTTTTGGGTGGCGGGAAATCGTGCGTAATTTCCGTGAGGGTGAGGACATCTGTCCCCTCTGTTTGGCTCGAAGTTGACTGCCCGGAAGTGATACAATGCGCGGTTTGTCGTTGTTGGGTCCCATGATGGAGGCAGTTCCTCTGGAAATCGAAGGTGGCGTGGCTTTCCCGTAACCACGGGTACCCTAAGATGATGTCCACTAATGCGCGTATTTCTTGATTCTCGTACTTACCCGGACGTGGGGAAGGTTTGCGGTTGCCGTGCTTAAGTTGTTACATTGGCCGTGGTTGAGGTGGTTGGTTCGGCTTCCAAATGGCTCGGCCGTCGCCAGTTTTCCGGCTGGGCTGCTTGTCGGGTATGCGAGTCGTTTTCCCTGGTTGCTTCCTGATTCCGGAGTTGTGGACAATCGCGGTGGAAGTGTCTCCCTGAGCAGTACCTGCACCTAGGTAGGTTGTCCAAAGGGTTCACGTTTTCACGTGTAGTGGTGCGGGACTGGGTTGTCTGTTCCTCGAGGTCTCGTTCGATATTGGCGGACTTGTCTACGAGGTCGTCCACGCTGCGGGGTGGGTTCAAGCGTAGGTGGGCCCGCAGGGCAGGTTTCAACAATTCGATGATGAACTGCGTGGCCGTGTCGCTGGCCTCGTCGGGTCTCAGCCGGCGTAACAGTCTTACTTTTTTTAGTACGAAGAACTCCGCGCTTTCACGGGCCGTCTGTTTCTGGCCGTATAGCTGGGCTGTCAGTTGAGCGCGGATATCGGCTCCATCGAATTTCTTTAGGAATCGTTCTGAGAATTCGGTCCATGTCCACTGGAATGCGGCATACGGTCTCCACCATTGGAGGGCTTTTCCCTGGAGGGCTTCGCTTGCTGTTTTTAACAATTCGGTTGTTGAACACTTCGTTTGTTGGTAGTAATTTCTGCAAGATCCTAGGAATTCTTCGGTTTCCTCGCCTCGGAAGGGCGGGGGTGGGTTGCCTCTTGGGGGTGCGCTTGTTCGTTGTAGTATGGCCTCGAACTGTTCTTGCGTTAATGTTAACAGGTTTGTGCTTGCTGGTTCTGGGCGCCACTGGGTGTTTTTCTCATTCACTCCCAGAAGTGAGGGGGCAGGAGATAGCATGTCTCCTCTGTCGTGGATGTCTGTCGGTGTTGCCGGCTGTTGCGAACGTCTCTGTCGGCGAGTTTTCTTCATCTCGGGTTTGGCTTCGTGATCATCGGCCGATGAATCGGGTCCCACGCTTCGGGGCGCCAATTGATACGCGGGGTGCGGTAAGGCGGGCTAAAGCAACCTTGGCCCACCCGTTAAACGTACTCAAGAAATCACAACACAAAACGTTGAAGTTTAAAAGTTTTCCTTTTTAATAACACACATAAAAGAACAAGTAAACATATAGGTTCAACGCAAACGCAGGATCAACATAGTATCAACTACGCGCAAAGTGCACACATGAACATACAGTGCCACCAAGCAAACAAGTCTCTTGGGTAGGCGTGGTATGGTGTCGCTGTATTTTAGAGGTACACTCAGCGTCAGTAGTACTTTGGCGGTAAATTTAAACGTGTAACATTGTGTATTTGCAAGTTTATTAATTTTTCTTATGTATCTACGTTCCTATATAAATTTCTTAAAACTGTTAAAAGAAGATTTAGTAGACAAGTACCAAAATTAGATTTGAGAAGGAAAGAAATAAGGAAATTTTATTTTTATTTTGTTATTTTATTAATTAATTACAGCAGAAAGAAAATTTTTGTGAAAAGAACCAAAATTACAAAACATTTTTTATAAATTACAAAAAAGTGTATATTTAAAACTAATTAAACACTATCGTCGTCACTAGCTTCCTATTTTGAGGTTATGCGATAGTTTCATTTTAAAAATACTTTAAATTATCTATAAAATATATGCCTACCTTATTTCGAATAAGACGAACAAAAATAGTCTTAAAAGAGACTGATTTCTTTTATAAAGATGAACGAAAGCAGAGAAATTTAAGAAACACAAATACGCGATAACCTGTCAATTTGCCAGCTACTTTCACTTTTGTCAGGGAAGGTACAACGCCGGCAGAACTTGTAGGTATTGGCTGAAACTTTTACCGCCACGATTTTTAAAATTAGTTGACATATTTTCCGATGGACTTGTTTGGTTGGTGGCGCTGTATACATAAAACAATGGTACAAAACACACAAAACGATGATTGTGCAGTAAATTATGAATGTCCCGTAGATATGGCACATAAACTAAAACGAGAAACACAATAAACGCTAACACTATAAATACTAAATTGTCTTGGGATAAAATTGTCTGGACTTAAAAACTACACACACGAACTATAACTACAAATGTCTAACGCGCACGAAACGAAAAGTCTGAAGAACAAATAACGGTCTAAAGTACTCACACAGGCCGTTGGAGCAGCTGGGTCGCTTATCGGGGCCTCAAGTTGCTGGAATCAGATCCTTTTGCTGTGGAGCCGTAGCTATTTAACGGGCTCCGGTAGGGCGGAGCCGGTCGTACAACGACTCGGATTGGCTCTTGTGGTAGAGGAGTCTGGCAGCCGTTGGAATGCGGCGACGACGTGCTCCTAGAAAGTTCTTCCTGTCGTTGTTTTTCCTAGAATTCTAGAGGCTTCTGGCAGCGCTTGGAATGCGGCGATGATGTTTTCCTAGAAAGCTCTTCCTGCGCTTTTGTGTCGTCGTTGCTTTTCTTAGAATTCTAGGTTTTTAGGAATGCGGTTTCTGCATGTTTGGGACACTAATTGTATGGTTTTATTGAATCCGCGGGATTCGCGGGTTCACAGACTGCGGATCGTGTCAAGTTCTAGGCTTACAAAGCGCTGTCAATATGTAACTTAAGATCCTGTAATAAGATTTCAGATTTCGACTTTAAACTTAGTCGAATTTTGTCCTCGATCTTAAAATTTTGAGACTTAATTTCACATTTTGGAGGTCTTAACTTGAAACTTGAGATTCGACTGTAGGATTTCTAATTTAATTATAAATACCCTACGATTAAATCTAAACTAAACGTTTCGATTTTAGGAATACGATTACGATTTCTTATAAGAAGATCTGAATTATCGTTATTAAATTCTGCTTGATATCTCGAATATTCGTTTCAATAACTCACATGTGTGCTGCTGTCTTAAGATGTAAGACTTGTTACGAGAAGTGAGATTTCTATATAGCACATATCATGCTGATCTATAAATAGAACTTTAGATCGCTTTTAAGCATTTGATTCGAGGCTTCGAATATCGAAGCAATAAATTTGAAAATTCGTTTTCAAACTTGAGCTTTGTAATAATTTTGAAAATGTTTACTAAAAAACTAGAGATCTATATGGCTGGGTTCCTCTACTAATACTAATAATTGTAATTATTAAGTTGGGCAAAATAAAATTAAATGGGTGGTTAAACCTACACATTAAAACAATATCAGACTTTTAATTAAGATATCTCACTCTTGTTGAATATCCAAAATAAACAAATCCATAGACTATTTAGCCAATACAAAATTAAACAAAATTTGCACCAACCTTTTTGCAAATTTCAGGGTCGCTGTTATGTGGGTAAAACTGTGTAGACTCAAACGGATGGTAACAAAATGATAACACAAACAAAAGAAAAAGCATTGGGACAATCAAGCGAATTAACATACATGAATTCTTTAGCACAATTCATTTAACATTAAGTATAAGTACCTTTTCATAAACAATACAATTTATTAAACAATAGGAAACATTTTAAAATGTCAAAATTTAGTTGTTTAATTGTTATTACATTGGTTTTATTTTTCAAACCCACCTTATTAAGTTTAAATTGTTAATACTTCGGCCTTGGTAGAAATCTCGCGCCGTCTTGATTTTTGAAACTGCTCGCTTCAGCAACAGGTATTGCAACGCACGACAAATTCACATACATTTCTGTTGCAAGCACGTAGTTCAGGAATACGTCGAACAATTAAGTGTAGTTGAATCCAAATCTCCTCCGACACGTAAGTAACTTTAGTTCTCAATACTTCCTTATATCGTAATATTCCATAAATTGTTCATAAAACTTATATTCATACAATTAATATTACAACCTCAAAATTAACTTGAGGTAAATTTTCGAAGTGAAGTTTCATCACTCAAAATGATTTCCCTTAAATGAAACAAGACAAATTGAATATGAGCCCATAAACAGACGAAGATCCAAGAAACAACTGAAAAATCAACACTAACTTGCAATTTTTCGATGAAATTTGAGCTTTTTGGAAATTTTTACAAAATTTCGACTGTAAATAGAAGGAAACACGTTGAATAGGAACACAAACATTAACACTTTTATTTAAAATCAAATTATAAACTTTTAATGCTATAAACAATGCGGTAAAATTCAATTTAGCAGATGAGCCGCGAAAAAAAACCCTGGTCTTTGATAATTCGTCCATCTCTCTGTGCCCAGAGTTTAGCGCCTAGTCCATTTTCTTGACGGCCCCCGTAGATGGACATGGCCGACCGGAGTCAGCGAAGGTGTAAAATCTACTGCCTAACTAAATTTCCCCCTCGCCGCAAAAACATCACCCAAGCCTAATTTGTTCTAGAACAAAATTGAGACGTGCGTTTTCCCAGAAAAGCTTAAAAGGCAATAGGTATCTAGAAGGCTAGCGCTGGTAACAAAGGAATTCTCCGAAATATTTTGGTCGCCGTTAACAAACATGTCAAGCGCACAAGTGGCACAATTTAAATGAAGATCACAAATTTCTACCTTAAACCTTATATCCCGACTTTAATAATTCGATTAAACGTCACAATATCAAATATTGAAATACTCCATTTAAAGTAGACCTTCCTACATTGAAATTGAGAAAGCATTTGCAAGCCTCTGACTTACGATTTGTGCTTTAAACTTGAGGTCTAGATTATTACATTGATATTTCTACTTTAAACTTGAAATTTCGACTTTAAACTTTGACTCTTTTATGGTATTGGGAATTGTAATTGCCTTAGCAAACCCAGCTCTCGTCATAACGTTAAAATTTTTAGATTAAATTTGCTATTAGTAAATTGACATTTCGACTTAAGCTTCAAATGCTAACTTTAAACATTCAATGCATGACCAAGATTTTAATATCGACATCATTCCCTTTGAGTCGAGTTTTCGGTATCAAAACGAATTTGTTTTGCAAATTGAGTATCGTTTTAGGATTTAAGGTTTATATATTAAACTTGAGATGTGGATTATTCAAATGATATTTATACTTTAAACTTGAGATTTCTACTTTAAACCTCGAATTCCGAGTTCAACAATTTGATTGAAGGCCACGATATCAAATATTGAAATACTACATTTAAAATAGAACTTTCCACATTGAAATTGAAAAAGTATTTGCAAGCCTCAGACTTACGATTTGTGCTTTAAACTTGAGGTCTAGATTATTACATTGATATTTCGACGTTAAACTTGAAATTTCGACTTTAATCTTTAACTCTTTTATGGTGTTGAGAATTGTAATCGCCTTAGCAAACCCAGCTCTCGTCATAACGTTAAAATTTTTAGATTAAATTTGCGATTAGTAAATTGACATTTCGACTTTAAGCTTCAAATGCTAACTTTAAACATTCGATGCAAAACCAAGATTTTAATATCGACATCTTTCCCTTAGTCCATTTAAAATAGAACTTTCCACATTGAAATTGAGAAAGTATTTGCAAGCCTCAGACTTACGATTTGTGCTTTAAACTTGAGGTCTAGATTATTACATTGATATTTCGACGTTAAACTTGAAATTTCGACTTTAATCTTTGACTCTTTTATGGTGTTGAGAATTGTAATCGCCTTAGCAAACCCAGCTCTCGCCCTAACGTTAAAATTTTTAGATTAAATTTGCGATTAGTAAATTGACATTTCGACTTTAAGCTTCAAATGCTAACTTTAAGCATTCGATGCAAAATCAAGATTTTAATATCGACATCTTTCCCTTAGTCCATTTAAAATAGAACTTTCCACATTGAAATTGAAAAAGTATCTGCAAAACTCAGACTTACGATTTGTGCTTTAAACTTGAGGTCTAGATTAATACATTGATATTTCGACTTTAAACTTGAAATTTCGACTTTAAACTTTGACTCTTTTATGGTGTTGAGAATTGTAATCGCCTTAGCAAACCCAGCTCTCGCCCTAACGTTAAAATTTTTAGATTAAATTTGCGATTAGTAAATTGACATTTCGACTTTAAGCTTCAAATGCTAACTTTAAACATTCGATGCAAAACCAAGATTTTAATATCGACATCTTTCCCTTAGTCCATTTAAAATAGAACTTTCCACATTGAAATTGAGAAAGTATTTGCAAGCCTCAGACTTACGATTTGTGCTTTAAACTTGAGGTCTAGATTATTACATTGATATTTCGACGTTAAACTTGAAATTTCGACTTTAAACTTTGACTCTTTTATGGTGTTGAGAATTGTAATCGCCTTAGCAAACCCAGCTCTCGCCCTAACGTTAAAATTTTTAGATTAAATTTGCGATTAGTAAATTGACATTTCGACTTTAAGCTTCAAATGCTAACTTTAAGCATTCGATGCAAAATCAAGATTTTAATATCGACATCTTTCCCTTAGTCCATTTAAAATAGAACTTTCCACATTGAAATTGAAAAAGTATCTGCAAAACTCAGACTTACGATTTGTGCTTTAAACTTGAGGTCTAGATTAATACATTGATATTTCGACTTTAAACTTGAAATTTCGACTTTAAACTTTGACTCTTTTATGGTGTTGAGAATTGTAATCGCGTTAGCAAACCCAGCTCTCGTCATAAGGTTAAAATTTTTAGATTACATTTGCGATTAGTAAATTGACATTTCGACTTTAAGCTTCAAATGCCAATTTTAAGCATTCGATGCAAAACCAAGATTTTAATATCGACATCTTTCCCTTAGTCCATTTAAAATAGAACTTTCCACATTGAAATTGAGAAAGTATTTGCAAGCCTCAGACTTACGATTTGTGCTTTAAACTTGAGGTCTAGATTATTACATTGATATTTCGACGTTAAACTTGAAATTTCGACTTTAAACTTTGACTCTTTTATGGTGTTGAGAATTGTAATCGCCTTAGCAAACCCAGCTCTCGCCCTAACGTTAAAATTTTTAGTTTAAATTTGCGATTAGTAAATTGACATTTCGACTTTAAGCTTCAAATGCTAACTTTAAGCATTCGATGCAAAACCAAGATTTTAATATCGACATCTTTCCCTTAGTCCATTTAAAATAGAACTTTCCACATTGAAATTGAGAAAGTATTTGCAAGCCTCAGACTTACGATTTGTGCTTTAAACTTGAGGTCTAGATTATTACATTGATATTTCGACGTTAAACTTGAAATTTCGACTTTAAACTTTGACTCTTTTATGGTGTTGAGAATTGTAATCGCCTTAGCAAACCCAGCTCTCGCCCTAACGTTAAAATTTTTAGTTTAAATTTGCGATTAGTAAATTGACATTTCGACTTTAAGCTTCAAATGCTAACTTTAAGCATTCGATGCAAAACCAAGATTTTAATATCGACATCTTTCCCTTAGTCCATTTAAAATAGAACTTTCCACATTGAAATTGAGAAAGTATTTGCAAGCCTCAGACTTACGATTTGTGCTTTAAACTTGAGGTCTATATTAATACATTGATATTTCGACTTTAAACTTGAAATTTCGACTTTAAACTTTGACTCTTTTATGGTGTTGAGAATTGTAATCGCGTTAGCAAACCCAGGTCTCGTCATAAGGTTAACAAATTTTTAGATTAAATTTGCGATTAGTAAATTGACATTTCGACTTTAAGCTTCAAATGCTACCTTTCAATGCAAGACCAATATTTTAATATCGACAGCATTACCTTAGAGTCGAGTTTTAGGTACTAAAACAAATCTGTTTTGCAAATTGAGTATCCTTCATGGATGTAAGGTTTCTGCATTAAACTTGAGATGTAGATTAATCAAATCATATTTATAATTTAAACTAGAGATTTCTACTTTAAACCTTGAATCCTGTGCTCAATAATTTGGTTTAAGGCCGCGATATCAAATATAGAAATACTGCATTTAAAATAGTGCTTTCCACATTGAAATTGAAATAGTATTTGCAAAACTGAGACATGCTTTATGCATTAATCTTCTGGTGTAGATTATTACATTGATATTTCGACTTTAAACTTGGGATTTGGACATTAAACTTTAATTTTTTGTCGTACTGGTAGCAATTGTAATTTAAATTAAATGTGGACACATGAAGGATGTTTACATAAAAGACAAAAACCCTGTTATTTTGACATAATTAAGAAACCCACCCGGGCAAAAATTTCAGCTCATAAAGAAAGGGCTTGTTCGGGGCAAAGTGGACGATTGGTAACCCTAATTTAGTCTTCTAATATTTTTAAGGAGTACAAAGAAGCATCGTGTTTGTTAGTTTTGCTGTGTCTGGTAAAAATATGGCGAAGTGCGCCATCTCCTGGAAAGTTTTAATTTGGCTAAAAATGAGCCGCGGACAATTGTGCGGCTGTGTCTCAGAGTACATTTCTTATTTCAAAGCTAAAAGCTTAAGTTGATTACGCAATAACTCGAGATAACTGTGCCCTGCAATTTACTTTCGGGGCGCTTTTGTTTCCATGTTAAGAAATGTTCAAGTTACAAACTAAGTTTTCCACTCTCTGGAGTTGCTTATTTCTTAAACGCTCTCACAACAATGGGATTTGTAACTTATATTGAAAACGCGTATGGTTCGCGAAAATATCTAAGTACTCTTTAACTTCAGGTATTGTTGGGAAAAGCTCAACTTTCTATTTTCTTCACGCAGTCTTTATATCAGAAGTTAAATTACGTTGTTAAAAGTTTCGAGAGTCAAACACTGAAAAGAAAGACGACGAGAAAGATTTACACGAGGGTTATTTCTGTAGTGCGAGAATTGTATCGGAATTTTCGGAATCGACCCCATAGAAAAGCAACGTCAGCAAACGCATCCTTAACGTCAGTCATGATTACAAGCTCCCGTATAAGGGAGACCCAAAGCTGTGCTCCCGACCAGCTAAACAGGCTATTTTACATACATCCCTAGCGGGCGTTGAAGATCAATCAACCCAATGAGTATACCGAGTTAAAGATACTTCAACCATAATTTAATTTGCTTGGGACAATCTTCTGCTTTTGCAAGATAATTTAGCTCATTTAACTACACAACGCCAACTTTAAGCAAGAGTATCGACTTGAAAACTTTATTTGCGTTTCAACTAAAACTTAAAGCTTATTTAGAGCAAACAGAATTTCAATTAATACAATTCGATTACGTATATTCGTTTTGCAGTAGCCCTTTAGGTCATTAAATACTGCAGATTCTAAAGGAAATAATTATTTAATGGCTCAATTTATATTTTTCGCTTTAAAGAAGAAATGATAACATCTTTTCATGGCTCCTTTGCAAAAATCAAAATGTAAATCTAATAAAAGCCCCCGTTTTCCTCACGAATATGTAAAATTTTGCTCCTTGTTACGAGTTCTAGCAAAAAATTTAATAAATTATTACAAAACATGCGAGCTTACGAAGCAGTAAATTGAAAATTTCAGCGAGAATTCTTAATATGTTCTAATATATCTGAATCATTTTAAATGTCATTCGAACTCGAGCTTTAAATGGGAATTTTTAAGCTGCTAGTGTTAGTATCTATATAAAAGACTTTTCACATTCAACGCATCTTATCTCAGAGTCAATAAAACCCGTAAATTTGACAGCTATAATATTACATTCCACAAAAAGGGTGTTTGGTAAGTCTATATATTTTCAAACGTTTATTTTCAAAGAAAACACAATAATACTATAAATGAGATTTTACTAAGAAGGTACTGCAGACTCAATAGAATTCGTTTCAGATTCTTTCTGAGGTATGCCATTATCTCCGTGATATATCGAATGCAACAGCAGGATTAATGGTTAATGAAAAAGATGAACTAGAAAGATAGACCTGAGTTAAAATACTGTAAAGCTAGTTTAAATTACGTAACGCAAAGTTATATTAGAACAGATTAATAGTGATGAGATTTAAAACGGGCTAAGCTTAAACTAAGGTGACCATACGTACTGGTTTTACCAGTACAGTACTGTTTTCTTGGTCGTTGATCCTGGTTAGTCATAAAATGTAACCAGTACACAAAATGTATTGTTTTAGGAACACAAAATCGAAAATTATTAATTTATCACAAGATCGAGTAATTAATCGTTGAAATACGAATTTTAAATCAATCTTATTATAGTTTATCCTAGTTTTAGTTTTATTCTACACGTCGGTTCTTGACGCCGGCTCTCGGCAGTGCCCGGCATTCAGCGTGTTCCAACTGTAAGATTCAGCGTGATGCATGAATGCATGACACAGCTAGTGATGTTAAAACGAGCGTTTTTCGTGCGCAAACTAGAACAAAATGCGAGGAAATTATTAGATATTATTAGAAGAGGATTTAAATGCTGTAAATTTTATTTTTATTTATTCGGATGCATCGGAACTTCAGGAATCAAAATCCCCAATCCGCCGGTGTACGGGATTGTCACTTGCAACGGCTGAAAGGAGGCTGTCACGGGGTTGAAGGCTTCTAATCCGACACAAGTCGAGAGAACAATTTCACTGAATTGTCTTTACAAAAAGCTGACACTCTGCTAATATTTTTAATCCGACATAAGTCGAAGATTCTTTTGCCTAAGGCAAAAAACGATACGATATATTCATTTAGCAGAAGAGAGCTGCCAACAACCCGGTTTCCAAAAACCACGTTCGTTCACTCCCAGAAGCTAGCGTTCACAGTCATTCCCCCTGACGCGAAAACTCTCACCCAAACGAAATTGTTCAACAAAATTCTTAAATGTGGGACTTTGACCATTCTGCCAACTAAGAATTCTAAGAACTGTTTTCGATCGGCATATCCAGACCACACAAGTACGTCAAGCGGAACAATGGGAACTTTCAGAGGCTTTGCAAAAGTGACCTGCCCTAACTTAATCTTCAAAAATAATAAAATAGCAATCGACCCAACGGCGGCAATTAAAAATAAAACTTTAATTTCTATAAAGCGGCAAAACTAAACGAACGTTACATATCACAAATTATTTTGAAAACCCAGAGACAGAGTTTTGGCTTTACTTTTTGCATAACATGTCATCAATGTTCCACAATGCTATTTTGAAAATATAAAGACAGGACATTTCTATAATAGAAGCTAGTAATATTTACAGTTACTTAAAAATAAAATTAGCTGACAGAAAAGCAAACGTTTTCTAATCGCTTCTGGTGCGGCAAAATTTGAAACATCTAGAGGAAGAAGGCATATTAAAACCTGCTATTTTCAAAGGAACAGTTGTGGAATTTTATGAGACATGTATTCAATATCTAGAGGAATGGGAAGGACCTATTAAGCATGCTGATAAATTCAACTGGATTTTGTTAAACACTCAACTCACTCATGACAACATTCAAGTTTGCAATGATTACATTCTTCAGCATTTTTGTGAAATCAATTTAGTAGAAGACGAACTGTTTGATGAAACATTCTTTGTCCTATACAAAATTCTGTACCAGTATCGAACAGATGGATTGAAATATTCAAAGTCTTCAGTGAAAATGATAGTATCTACAAAAATATTGGCAAATTGGTAGAATATTGTCTGTGTCTACCGGGAATCAATGCACCTACCAAACCTGTTTTTTCATTGATGAACAATATGTGGTCCAGTGATAAAACCCAATTACATGTTGAAACTTTGAAATGTTTGCTAATTACTAAATATAATTTTAACCAAACTTGTATGATATTTTATAAAAAAATCCAAGAGAAAGAATTATTATTAAAATCAATCCAGTTTTCGCAAAAATATAAGAAACAAAATTAGGAATGTACATTAAGTACTTTTGTATCTATTATTTTTTATTAAAACCATTCTGTTTAACTAATACACTAGTTTCTTTATTACTTTGATCGCAAAATCCCAATTCATAATTAATAAGTATGTACTAGTCTATCCATAACAAATATTTTTTTTCCAAAATTACTTTTATAATCTATAATATAAATAAAAGAAATACATTTTATTGCATTCATTCATTTAAAGAAAAAAAATAAGATAAGCATAAAGCATACCTCGCAATATTTTTCAACTTATGTTATGTTCTAAGACAGCAACTATTTGACTATTACTCAATTACTCATGCTGTCTGACCTGTTTTAAATGTCCTGGTTTTAAATTGGAAAAAAATGGTCACCTTAGCTTAAACTGAAGTTAGATTTAACAGAAATTACGTTAGCACTCATAAATTAAAATTGGTGGATGTTTTGAGACTTCTTTTGACATGTCAATAACTCTTAGGGAATATGTTTTTGTATCGATAAATTGCGATCAGTGAGTTTTTGGTGGTAATTTAATTGAATGGACAGAAATAAAAAATGTAAAGGTAATTTTATGTAATTTAACTATTAGTCACTTAAGACGTAACACCACCCATACGAAAAATCAGACAATTCAGAAAACAATCTAAATATCATATTGTCACGAAATGGACTTTTAGAGGCGAACTTGCCTGTTTTTACCAAAACCTTTTTTAATGCTTTCACTTAAAATATAATTCAATATAAATGAAAAGTTGATACTTTAATATTCACTCTTTTAAGGTGAAAATTACAAATAGGTAGCTAATAAGCCACTTAAGTCATATAATCAGATAATTACTACCTAATAGAGTAACAACACGATAAAATCAGACCATTCAGAAGCTTCGAAAAGCCTGTTTCATCACTAATACCTAAAAATAAATATACCAAGACCCACCATGCTTTAATATAGAAATACAGTATATACAGTTCTCCAATTAACATAATAAATAAGTGCAAGTATTCTTAAGAGTACACCGAATATTCCATTTTTCTTGGCTCCCTTTCCCTTCCATAATAGTTACTATCCTCCAACTGGGACGACCTGCGCTCATCGTAATCACCGTTGGGATATCCCCCATTCGGCATTGCCTTCTTCAAATGCTGCTTATGTCTCAATTCATCGATCAAACCGTTTCCAAAACCCATATTTTCATACATACTATCAGGTCTGCCTTGCTGGGAGGATCTTGGACCACCATCAGTGGGCGAATGAGGATTAGGTCGTCCCAGCTGTGGAGGTCTTTGCGGACCATCAGCAGGCGCGAACGAATTACCCCTACCAGGATGCCTGCTGTTAGACCACCGTGGGTGTTCCGGCTCTGGGTACTGAAACACCTGACCCTGATCATCGGAGGGTCTCCCCCACTTGCTGGACAAATTTTCTCTGTGCCGCTGAAACTCGTCGAGAAACATCTCCTGATCCTGTTTGTTGGTTGTTGGGGCGAAAACTGGAGCGTTTGGGGTTATGGTGGCGTAGATGTGACCGGAGTGGGTTTCAATCACGCCACGTTCTTTGTGGCCGCCTTGGATGGGCTCTTGTCGCCTGACTGCTTGTTCTTGCTGCTGGCGACCTCGATGCTGCTCCCTGCTGTAGGGCTTACCATAAGGGCACTCCATTTCGTGCTCCCACGAAGCCTGCCCGAATTTGAAGTACTGGGTACAGCCACGGTAGCGGAAAATGCATGGGAATATTATAATATCAACAAAAACTTCGAAAGAAGGGTCGCGGATGAATTCAGGAGAGGGTTGCTGCAGCTGTGCGCTGCATCGATGGCATACACTGGTACCATCTCGACAAACGAAGATAGGCAAGGAGGACAGGTACCCTGCGCAGTTGCCACATCGAAGGTATTCTAGTACCTGATCCGGGATGACCTCCAGTTTTATAGCTGAAAATAAGACACATTCAATAGTTTAAAATTACAATTTATTGAATAGATTTTCTTAAATATCTGTGAAACGGGTATGCCTTATCCACTCAATAAATTCAACTGTGGCTGTTCTTCCTGACGCAAAAGAAAATTATAATTTAGATTTATTTAGGTTTCGCGTTGCTAGTGAATCTAACTGGAACGCCTTCCTATTGATTAGTTCGTTAATTTGCATCGTGCTAAAACACCTTCGCGGCTATTAGTCTCATTTACGAATTCTATTTTGGGACGCAGACTATCAATGAAAGGGTTAATGCTCCTCTGCTCAACAAGCGCCGAAGTCGATGCTGAAAATAGGAAATGGAAAGGAAATGCTTATTAAAAAAATATTTTTTTTTAATTACTAAAACTAAATGGATAAACTACAAATTGTAAATAAAATTTAACACTGTATGCCAGAAATAAGGAAAGAAATTGTAACAGGACAGATATTTTAAAATTGGACCTACGTTATGTTGTACTCCTTTGACAATGTTAAATAAGGTAGATTATAAAAAACAGTTACCAAAAAAGAAAAAAGTTTACTAACAAATGATTAATTAATATGCTGAAAAATATTACATAACAGTTCGGAACAAATAAGACACAAGCAACAACATTGTACTAGAAGGAGGATCAACACGATGGAGGAAGGGTGTAGAAAGAAGGGAGTGTAACAATCCAAAAAAAAAGCTAAGACGTCTTTAAAATAAGAAAACCGCTTAAACAACCCAGCTACATGAAAATAATAAACGAGATGAGAAAATTACACATTGGAACGGAAAGGGAATAAAAAAGCGAAAGAAAAAGAACATACGAGAGGTATTTTTTAAATAAGGTTCGTTTTTTAACAAAAAGAAAAATACTGTAAATATCATTAAAATATATTTTTTCCATATTCTACATACATTTATCTACTTTTCTACGTAATTTCAAGTTTTGTTCAAACATTTGTGATGCCGCTCAACAAGTTTTTGAATTCCGACGTGTAAGAAATCTGCCGCCTGTGAAGAAGCCCAATCCATGACTGCAGTTTTCACTTCTTCATCGTCGTTGAACCGTTGGCCACCAAGGAACTCATTTAAGAACCGAAACAAGTGAAAATCACTGGGTACAAGGTCTGGAGTGTAAGGTGGATGATCCAGTTGTTCCCATCCGAAAAACCTGATTAGACCTTGTGTTTGTACAGATACATGTGGCCTTGCATTGTCATGGAGCTCACATCACGTCGGAAGACAGCAGGCCACGCCGCTTATTTTGTATGGCACGCCGGAGTTTTCTCAAGGTCATACAATACGTATCAGAATTGATTGTGGTGCCTCTCGGCATAAAATCCACTAACAAAATCCCTTTCCTGTCCCAAAAGACAGTTGCCATGATCTTTCGTGCTGAAATTGTATGTTTGGCTTTCACTTTGGTTGGCGACGATGTGTGTCGCCAATCCATTGACTGTTGCTTGGACTCAGGAGTCATGTGAGACACTCAAGTCTTATCTCCTGTAACGATGTGGTCCAACAATTCATCTCCTTCCTGATTGTATCGAGTTAAAAACGATAAAGCACAGCCTAATCTTTTTGTTTTGTGATCGTCAGAAAGTAGTCTTGGAACCCACCGAGAACACAATTTTGAATAATTCAGTTTCTCCGAAACAATGGTGTACAAAACTGACATTGAAACCAGTGGAAATTCAATTGATAACTTTGACGGTCGTAAATTTCCGCTGCTGCCAAGTTCCTTGCACTCAAGAATCGAATTACAGACCATATCTCACAGTCGGCGGGCGACTCAATTTTCTTAAACATTATAAACTTCTACAGCTCAGCACGCAGACAGACGATATGGCTGCAAATGGCGTCTAACCGCGCGCAAAGCATGCTGGGAGCAGACGCGTAAGCGCACTGCGGCGATCGCGCGTCATTCTCACTCTCATTCACAAACGGAACTTATTTAAAAAATACCCCTCGTATAAATCATGAATAGTAAATCAAAAATGTACTAGACAAAAATCAACATGCAAAGTGTGCTACAATACGATGCAAAAAATGGAAACATCGAAAATGTAATCAACGCTGTTTTAATATTAAGCTTTTGAAAGCTAGTGCCCACCAAAAATAAATAAATAATTTAAATTCCTATAATAAATGAAAGACACTGACATGATAAGTTATAGCAAAACACTCATATAGTAATCCGATAAATAATTTAATACCGGTAGAAAACCCACCGCAATCGCCATTGTAATTGCTTAATATATAAAAACTTGGGATTCTGAGAAGCTCGCAAACACTTGTTGAGATTAGAGAAAATTGCACAACGATCCAATATTACTTATTATTGATTTCATACTAACACATTTATTTAATTTGGAGATCGATAAATATATTTAATAAATGCTAAACAACTTTGATGCCAACATGAAAACCTAATATGGTACATATAAACAGAAAGCACATCGTAATAATTATTAAAAGTGAAACCCATAAATTTTAATAAATGTCAATAATTTTTAATCGGTGACAGATTGCACAAGATGTGTAAGGCTTAATACATAATACAACAGGGTGCTTCTGTGAAACCTCTTCAACTTTTCAACTTCTGAAATGAATGCTCTTCAATCTAATTCCTTTACAGCTAATTTGTATATCATTAATTTATAAAATACCAAGGAAGTGTACTCTACAGATAGACTAACTATATCATATAATATTTAACATACAGTATAGTATACCGGTCTACAACGTTTCGGTGCAAACTCTTTGGAGCGAACACGTTTTGGCGCGGCGATGGTTCGGGGCGAGTGTACACAATTCGTTTTAATACATTTACAATTAAATTATTATTATGGAGATCTTGTAAACCCATCGCTTTGGTATTAGGCAAGGATAAGCTAGTTTGTACAATGCACAACAGGCCCCGACTCTGCGTGTTACTGTGTTGGTGCGTAACCGTGCTTAACCTGCCTAGTGTGTGGTGTATTTTTTGTGTATATAATCTTCTTACTCCTCTAGTGCGATCGTAACACGAGGACTGCCATTAATTTGATCCCTAATGGCAAGTGGAAACCGGGGCCAGAACTGACCAAAATATAATGTATTGAAAAATTTTTTTACTCCTGGAGTGATTCGAACTGGGAAGCGTTTGGACATTACACCCAAAGCCTGGCTCTCTTGCCATTGAGCCACCCAGCCCTTCTTACAATTAAATTGCACACTGATAAAAAATGATGCAAAGTTATGACGATGTATTGCAAACAAATAAATTTACATAAACATTTCTCAATTTGTTGTCAAAATTTTATGAGGTGATAGAACAACAACAAACAAACAATCCTGCATTTATGCGCTCATCTCAAAATTGTAGGATAATTCACGCATATAATCTATTATATCTCTGCTTGCGTAATCACCCACTATAGTTTTTATGTGCATGTCAGCATCACGATATTTTTTAACTCTTTTTTGGTGGTTCATGCCACACAATCAAGTACTCATAGAACATATCACGGCCTTTCTGGATTTTTCTTAATTCATCTATAAACTTTCACAAAATTGGATGAGTCATTTCCATTTCTGTGTAAAGCTGCCGGTGGACCGCTTCAGCGTGACTGTTTAAAAATATTTTCTATTTAAGGATTTGATAGAATATTTTAATATTCTTCTCTTCTTCTAGTGCCGTATCATGTAATGTTGGCGACCATTACATATGTACAAATAACATATGTTACAAATTTGTTCGACAGTATATCAGTTTTCAATAAATATTTTGAAATACTATACAAAATGGTGCAATAGTATCATAAAAGAAGAATAAACTAAGAAAATGTTCGGTTGAGCCGAATCGGTTACGCCGGATCGGTCGCGCCGAAACGTCCCATTCCTATATTATACAAACAATGTACAAAAAGCCGTCACGTTTTCTTCTTCATGATTGTTTCAAGTATTACATCAAATTTTTTTATCTATAGTGGTTGTAAATATTGTATTTTTAAAAAAGAATATTTTTGAGAAGAAGCTGCATAGCTTTCACTTCAAAATTCATGAGATTAATTTAAAAGTAATCTAGTTCCCATAATTATTTGTAGTATCTATGGGTAGATTGTAACGTTAGAATTAATCGGCTGAGAATATTTAAGGGACCTCGATGGGGCAATGCGAACAAGCGCTGTAAGTCGAGATCGCAGTGAAATGCGGTCCGATCGGCCGCGGGGTATTTTTTCAAGTTCGGCACCGTTACGATGACATGGGTGCTTCAAATTTGTTTACATAAGTTCACTAAAATGTATTCGTTTGACTTTCAACGGATACAGACGTGTTTGTCGACGCTATTCTGGTCGCGTTGTGATAAATAAGTGATATCAAGCAGAATTTTTCAAGCGCTCGGACTTATCGCATACTTGCAAACTCACAATGCAATCAAGCAGCGGAGGCCAAAATTTATATATTATGGGCAACCAAATTACAGCCAAAATTACTGTTGTAGTAATCATGGTTACATACCTAATTATTAGCAATTCCCATCGTCACAATACATCTTTAATCAAGCGCAACCACACTTCTCACAGCTGGATCCGATGCAAGCACAACCTAGATTGCATGCAGCTGCTCCACAGATAACCCTACGCAATCTTCATTTGCATACATGCAACCACTACATCTAGCAGAGCCGGTGAGTTCATTTAATAATTATATAACCTATACCACAAAAATAAGCTGCTCATCAAATCAAATACCTTATAACCAAATGTCGGTAACACAGTATACACCAAACCTCCCACCACCCACAGATAATTTGTACAAAAAAGTAGATACAGAACAAGCTTATAATAATCAGGACACACAGTCGCAGACAAGTCTAGATGAAGTAATTATTAAAATAAATGACTGCCAAGAAGTTCGTACGAAAAAGAAAAAGAGAGATTCCAAAAGCAGCCCAGAGTCACAAGCAAGAAGAGTGAAGCCTAGAACAAATGTACAGGTACAGAATAGATTCCAAATATTAACTTCAAATACTACCGATACCAAAAAAAAAATGAACAAAACGGCTCCAAAGGTAAATCAAAAGAAAGTATCGCAAATAGCAAGGCAGATGTACCACCGCCCATCATTATCCACCACGTCACAAGCGTAGCACCACTTTTAACACTAATTGAGGGTAAAATTTAAAAAAACACATTATCACTAGCAAATTATGTTCGGCTCCAAAATCAAATTACAAATTAACACTGTTGGAAAATTATAAAAAAGTAAGGGCAGTACTTGACGAAAACAAAGTTACGAAACATACATTTAGCCTAAAAGAAGAACGAAGTTACAGAGTGGTGATTAAAAATCTTCACCATACTACCGATTTAGGTGACATAAGAACAGCGCTGACAGCAAAAGGACATACGCCAAGAAATATTACAGTATGTAGGAATAGAGAAACAAAAGAATGTAAAAACCTATTCTCTGTAGATCTTGCACCACAAAACAATAATAAAGACATATTCAAAATCGAATAACTTCTAAATGCCAAAGTACTAATAGAACCCCCACATATAAAACATGCACTGGTACAATGCAAACAATGCCAATGCTATGGGCATACGCGTAATTTCTGCACGCGACCCTATAGATGTGTAAACTGTAGAGCAAACCATGGCACTAGGGAATACAAAATGGGTAGGGGTACCGCACCATCTTGTGCATTATGCAAAAAAAAAACACCCTGCAAATTGCAAGGGATGCCAGGTCTATAAAGAAGTAATGGATGGACGTATACTATATAACCAGGCGATTCGTGCGGTAGGACAGACAATATTACAACAACCCGTGCCGCTAGCAGCCGACTTTCCTCCACTGAGACCGAACATCAGACAACAACCACAAACAGAAGTTCAGAGAACAATACCATTAACGCAAGCCACAGGGACACATGGAAATACATACGCACAAGCAGGTGTATCCAAACAGCCGAACCAACCATACTATAATATGCTTTTTATGCAAGATACAATTGCAAACCAAAATAAAATAATAATTAACCTCAGGACCGAAACAAAACAAATGAGGCAAGTCATTGAAACGTTATCCAAGGAAATTACTCATCTGAGAGAACAAATCAACAATAACAATGGATCAACTTAAAATAGCTACATGGAATGCAAATGGTCTGACGCAGCATCGTCAAGAATTAGAAGTATTTATGCATACAAATCAAATCGACATATTACTAATTTCCGAAGCTCACTTTACTGAACGCACATATTTTAATATCCCTGGAGTCAGGATTTACGATACAAAGCATAAAGCACTATGAGTTTTAAAAACAAACAAACAACTAGAATAAAGAATATTTACATTTTACAAGCAACTACTATGGCAGCACAAGATTGGAAAGGGCCGCTGATGGTGTCCGCCGCGTACTTCCCGCCGAGCTAAAGAGCAAATAAAGAAGGGTTTACAGAATACTTCCAGTCCTTGGGAACCACATTCATCTCAGGCGGAGATTTTAACGCGAAACATTTACAATGTGGATCCAGGTTGTGTTCTCCCAGAGGAAGAGCACTGCACACAGTTATTAATAAAAATCATCTCAACCACTTATCTACGGGAAAACCCACCTATTGGCCAGCAGATCTAGCAACAATTCCGGACTGTTTGGATATCTTTATCACCAAAGGCATTGGTAATACAAACCTTAAAGTGGATGAAAGCTTTAATCTGTTTTCTGACCACTCCCCACTCATACTTACATTAAGCTCATCTGTTATAGTCACAAACAGACAACCGCAATTATATACGTATCAAACCGATTGGGATCAATTTAGGGAAATGGTCGATGCTAATATGTCGCTCAATGTACCACTAAGGAACTCTAGCGACATTGAAAGCGCTGTTGAAAACTTTAATAACGTTGTACAGCAAACAGCCTGGCATGCCACACCCATAACCCAAAGTAAACCAAAGCAGCAGGATTACCCCAGTTTAATCATGAAAAAAATTGCTGAGGCTACGAAAGCAGTGGCAAAGCAGACGCTACCCCGAAGAGAAGCGTATATATAACACATCGTGTGGAGAATTAAAAAAAATTCTGTATGAGTATAAAAACGAAAAATTTAAATGCTTTATGGAGGGTCTAACAGCTACCGAGACTACAGATTATTCATTATGGAAGGCCACTAAGCACCTCAAACAGCCACAGCAGATGATACCACCAATCCGAAAAAAATACAGTAACTGGGCGAAGAATGATTCTGAAAAAGCACAAGTCTTCGCTGAACACCTCGAAAAAGTCTTCAAACCATTGGATGAAGTAGACGCGGAAACTCATGAAGAAATACCTCGCTTGTTGGATGCACCGTTCCAACTCTCGTTGCCTATTTCAGTCTACTCCCAAAACGAAGTTAAAGTAACGATTGCTAGCTTGGTTAACAAAAAAGCTCCAGGATACGACCTCATTACAGGGCGTATCTTAAAGGAATTCCCAAAAAAAGGAGTCAGGATGATCTCCTACATGTGTAATGCAATTCTGAGAACCGGATGATTTCCAGCCCAGTGGAAGATCTCCAAAATTATCTTTATCTTAAAACCAGGGAAGCCCCCAAATGAGCCGTTATCGTATAGACCCATAAGTCTCCTACCAATCTTAAGTAAGCTATTTGAAAAACTATTACTCCAACGCTTTAGGCCTATCCTACTTGAAAGCGAAATACCGGACCACCAATTCGGATTTAGGAAAGCATACTCCACCCTAGAGCAGATACACTGGGTGGTAGATCATATAAATGCTGCATTTGAAGCAAAACAGTACTGTACACGGTACAACTGCCTTCATCGATGTGAGTGAGGCATTCGATACGGTTTGCTTACTTACTTTTTATTGCATACTAAACTCATACTTGCACGAGAGGTACTTTCAAGTGAACCATGTAGAAGAACTGACAAACTAGATGTCAATAAAAGCGGGAGTCCCACAAGGAAGCGTTATGGGTCCAATGCTATATCTTATATATACAGGGGACTTTCCTGTAGCCCAAGATGCAATGATGGCGGCGTTTGCAGATGACACGGCGATTTTGGCTACAGACGAAGACCCAGTAAGAGCATCGCAGAAGCTTCAATCCAACTAAGAACGCATACAAGAATGGTTTAAAAAACCGTGCATAAAATTAAACGAGTCAAAATCTGTTCACATTACATTTACTAAAGGCAGGGGAGTGTGTCCGCCCGTTACACTAAATGGAACCGTAATACCACCATCCGAAAATGCCAGATATCTAGGCATTCATCTCGACAAAGGGCTGACCTGGAGAACACATATCTGGAAGAAACGCCTGCAATTAAATCTCAAACTGAGAAACTACTAATGGTTAGTAGATTGAAACTCTCAGCTGTCCCTGGAGAATAAAATATTAATACATGAAACTATATTCAAACTCATTTGGTTGTACGGGATATATGTAGATATGGGGAACCGCTTCACCATCCAACATAGCTATACTCGAGCGATTCCAGTCAAAAATGCTAAAAACCATCACAAATGCACCGCAATACATCACCAACGCAAAAATAAGCACCGACCTTAATATTTGCTCAGTGAAACATGAAATAGTGCGTGTAAGTGAAAGATACCTAAACAAATTACAAGAACATTCTAACAACCTAGCGTTAAACTTATTAGACAATAGTGAGCATAATCGTAGGCTAAAGAGACATTAAACAATGGACTTACCATTTAGATTTTAACCGTAGATGCTAATGAACTTATATATTATTGATTAATAAATTAAAAGTGACATCACTGGAAGTTCACTTTCTATGTCGCCTCTTCACTTATAAAATTTACTTAATGCTGTACAAAGCAGATTGTAAATAGATACTCATCAACAATAGAAAAAAAATGAGTGCTTCAAATTTGTTTACATAGGTTCACTGAAATGCAAATATTTTTTTGTTTTTCTATGATTATGATAAACTCCCTTGTTTTGGAATGCCAACCGTACAAGCTTAAGTTCCAATGAAAAAATGTACAATTGAATGTAAAATGTGGATGACATCTAATCCAGAAGAAAAAAAAAATTAATATAAAAATCTGTATATTGGAAAATATCTTGACGAGATCGTTAACCTAAGTTTTTTTGCAGCTTCTGTAGGAGTATCCTGTTTTCCAAAAATAGATGTTCCCAATTTTTTTCGAAACTGTAGTATTTTAAGAGTTATTTAACAAAGTTAAAATATAAATAACAATTTAAATACATACAGCTATTTTCCAAATTTTAAAAACAAACTTTTCATTTCTGTGTCAGATTTCATCCACTGCTAACAATCGATTTCTTAACTGGACAGTAAGTTTGGACTGTTAGCTTTCGGAGTTGGAAAAAGAAACAAATCAGTTAATTTACATTTTACTGAACTAATGTAAAAAAAAACTTTGAAGCTCCGATTTGAAAAAATAATTGATAATTGGGTCTAAATATTCCCAACTATACGTGGTTAAAGTTTTTCGCATATGTTTCGAATTACCCTGTATATGTATATACGGAGCTGCTTTACGAAGAAACCTCATCTATTTTGAAATATTTTTAGGATTAGATTTATCTTCTTATTCCTTATTTTTAAATGACTCTTTGATGAGTAACTAACAATACCCATACAAAATTCTCCGTACAATATATCAATTTCCAGTAAATATCACATGTACAGGGTTGTTCTATAAAGCAACCGTTTTATCTATGAACCTTGGTAATATTCTTTTTATTTTTCAGCGTTTAAAAAGTACCAAAACCGGCAAATAAATTAAATAAATTTAAACAAAGACGGTATGACGTTTATTTATTTATAATTATACAGGAAATTGCAAACTACGTGTATAGAAACTAGAAGCCAAACAATAGTAACAAGAATATGCGGAAGCAGCTAAGTTAGCAAAATAATAATTTACGTATTTTAGCAACTTGTATGAATATTGAAATTCTATTTAATCAATGAAGTTCCACGGAATAATCATTCATGCTGTCAATTTTAATGTCAACGTTGTCTTGCTATGAAGCATTCCTTTCCTCAACAATTGCATTGTTTAAATCGTATCAATTTGTTATCTGATTACAATAATAACAAGTGAAACACTTGTACGACTACCATTTCACCATTTATTGACAAATAAATAAAAGTTATACTATCTTTGTTTGAACAAATTACATTTCTTTTTCAGCGTTGACGTCATTACGACCCATTCCAAACAAAAAACAGCATAGTTTATAGACCGAATGTATGACATTTGACGCACGATATACAATGCGTATCAAAAGTATGGACATACAAAATAAAACTGACACAGATGGTTGTAAAATCCCTGAAACACCGCATATTCTTTTTTAAGATGCCCATTTGTATGTCAAGATCATTTTCCGACATTTATTTGTTCTAGAATGATTATGTCATCGGAATTTTTTAAATAGCAAGCACTAATTTTGTACCGCGATTTGGATAGATCCTTCAATTGTCTAAATGACAGTATAAATATTTTGACACATTACATAAGAAAATTTTCGAGAAATAAACCAATGAATGTATAGAAACACATTGTTAACAAATCGCATCAGTATCGAAATAAGATAGACAAAGTCGTTTTAGGAAGAAATGCGGAGACATGTTCGTATCAGTTGTCGGCGTGACTAACATCCCTATAAATTACAAAATACTGAATAACCCTGCTATGATTCATTTAACAAACACACAACGCACACAAATTTTAATTTAACTCGCGGAAACCTTACGAGAACGCAACAAATAGTGTGTAATATGTTTAATGCGAAGTATGATTGAAGACGAGAGAATCGACTTTCAGTCAGAATTCAGTACACAGGTTACCGAGAAACGAACAGTATCATCCTTTAAAAGTTCGACTTGTTCATGAGTTCAATGAAGATGATCCGGTCCGACGTCTGCAATATTGCGAAATACTGGTGCACTTACTTCAAGTTAATGAACGTTTCTATCACCACATACAACACTTAACCGTCAGAACTGCAGGTACTGGTGAAATGAAAATTCTCAATGGAAGGTCGAGGCACACATCCAACGTCCAGAGAAAGTAGACATCTGGGTGGAAAATGGACACCAGAATAATAGATCTTGTTTTCTTTGACGGAAATCTTTGTAGAGAACGGTAGCTATTGAACGTTTCTATCACCATATACAACAGTGAACAGTCAGAACTGCAGGTACTGGAGAAATGAAAATTATCAATGGAATGTCGAGGCACACATCCAACGTCCAGAGAAAGTAGACATCTGGGTGGAAAATGGACACCAGAATAATAGATCTTGTTTTCTTTGACGGAAATCTTTGTAGAGAACGGTAGCTATTGAACGTTTCTATCACCATATACAACAGTGAACAGTCAGAACTGCAGGTACTGGAGAAATGAAAATTATCAATGGAATGTCGAGGCACACATCCAACGTCCAGAGAAAGTAGACATCTGGGTGGAAAATGGACACCAGAATAATAGATCTTGTTTTCTTTGACGGAAATCTTTGTAGAGAACGGTAGCTATTGAACGTTTCTATCACCATATACAACAGTGAACAGTCAGAACTGCAGGTACTGGAGAAATGAAAATTATCAATGGAATGTCGAGGCACACATCCAACGTCCAGAGAAAGTAGACATCTGGGTGGAAAATGGACACCAGAATAATAGATCTTGTTTTCTTTGACGGAAATCTTTGTAGAGAACGGTAGCTATTGAACGTTTCTATCACCATATACAACAGTGAACAGTC
>JABXWE010002400.1:0-14442 GCA_014611495.1 Limonius californicus | reverse complement strand
CATGATTAATTGATTGATTTGAAAGAGCGACATCGAAGACGCGGTTTTCCAAGCATCTCTATGCACTGCAACCATAATTGGCTTATTGTACATCCTAACTAAGAATTTTGCCTATCTGGGGTAATTCCAACTCCAGTAGTGATTTTTAACGTGTTACACATCGCAGTGGCACGGGACCTACGGCTTTGCTTCTTATCCGACAGAAGGCGCATTAGCAGATTATTCCCCGCTAGAATAATCTCGCCGACCTCGGCCAGGTTCGACCCCGCGTCCTTTGGATCTAAAGGCAAATGCGCTAACCACTAGACCACCGAGACAGGCTCAACAATATTATACTGGTAATGGATTAAGATGTTTTTGAATGTACAAGTTAAAATCGATCTTATTCATTGTTATTATAGTTATCTACAGAAACGGGTTTTTCTAAATACTCCTACGACTAGGGACGAACTGAAAAATTCAATTTGACAACAAACTGACGATATTTAACTAGATCTGCTGGAAAATCCTGTTCACAACGTAAAAGAAAGACTGTTGCTTGGTGAAGAACAAAATGGTGGACATATTCAACATTTAAACTAATTTCAGTAAACCCCATTGATTTACGAATACAAATGTGTTTTTCGTTTGCTTATCTGTTGAGTTTTTAAAAAGTTATCACAACTTCAAAATGTAACTTTCTGTTGAATAATCTTATACAGTGCGTACGAAAAGTATGGAATAAACTCATCTTACTCGAAACGAATAGTCATTTGCAAATATCCTCGGACACGTCAATTTTATTTCATAAAGGCACACATTTTTATAGCAAATTCAATTTCTGACTGTCATTTGTTTTTGAGTGATGACGTCATCATCTTTCTTTTTAAATAGCAACTCCTATGTTTTTTGACGGATTCGGACAGAGGACATTTTTCTGCGTATGGCACTGTAAAAAAGTGGCATGTTGAAGAAGAAAGTCTTCGAGATATTTGAGAAAGTTTCAAAACCATGGAATAAATTTGTTAAAATGAAAGGAAAAGAAAAACGTAGAATAAAAATTAAAGATTAGAGAAAAGCCACTTTATTAGTTACAAATTAAATTATTTTACTAAACTAAAATAAAAAATAAAATAATTACAATAAATGTTCAAATTGCTGTTCGTTAACTTCCTGACAATGGGCCAGCCGATTCTAAAATTCTTCTACAACATTTTCGATCACGCTCGCTTGAATTGATGTAGTAAGCATACGTAATCGATTTTTTAAGTCGCCTAAATGTAGAGGTTTATTTTGGTATACTTTGCTTTTCACATAGCCCCACAAGAAAAAATCTAAAGACGTGAGGTCCGGGGATCTTGCAGGCCATTCGATCGCGCCTCGTCTTCCAATCCATCGCTGAGGAAAGACGTCATTTAGATAATTCCGTACAGCCACTGTATAGTGTGATGGAGCTCCGTCTTGCTGATACCAAATTGTTGGATGTGGAAGGTCAGGATCGTCATGGTTTGGAAACAACACGGCAAGAGCAGGTATCTGATCATCTCGAAGGAAGGTCAGATACATATCTCCAGTTAAATTACCGTCAAAGAAAAACGGTCCAATCAACCACACGGTTTCCAATAATACCAACCCAAACGTTAATTTTTTGTGGAAATTGGGTATGTGTTCAGTTGCCCAAAACCTTGTATTCTGTCTATTAACAGTGCCGTTCAAATGAAATGTTGCTTCATCGGAAAATAAAATGTCTGTCAGTCGTATTCGATTTTTAATAGTATTATTCATCATTGTTTCACAGAATTGGATTCGCCGATCAAAGTCATCCTGTTTTAATTCGTGCACCAAACTAACTTTATACGGATGGTACTTTTCTTTTTCAAAATACGTGATACCGAAAAAATGCTTATCTGGTTATCCGCAGCAATCTGACGACAAGTTACATGGTGATTTTTCTGCACGTGTAAAAGCACATTCAATTTAACATTCTCTTCGACTTTGGGGCGTCCACTCTTAACAATATCTCTGACATTTCCATTTTCCCGAAACTTCTCAATTTTACTCGCTGCTGATTGTGTGATAGGTCTTTCGGGATGCTTTTCATTGAAGAGCGCGACGACTTGATGGGTACGCGTATAATCTCCGTAACCGACCATCATCAAAATCTCCATTCGTTGTTTTTTGGTTAAATGGGCCATTGCAAAATGCAAGTACAGTTAAGGAGAGCATGTGGCTAGATAAGGCACCTGTCAATCAATGCGACAGATAATACAATTTATTACAGCAATTTGAACATTTGTTATTGTAATTATATTATTTTTTTATTTTAGTTTAGTAAAATAATTTAATGTGTTACTAATAAAGTGGCTTTTCTCTGATATTTAATTTTTATTATACGTTTTTCTCTTCCTTTCATTTTAACAAATTTATTTCATGGTTTTGAAACTTTCTCAAATATCTCGAAGACTTTCCTCTTCAACGTGCCATTTTTTACAGTGCCATACGCAGAAAAATGTCCTCTATCCGAATCCGTCAAAAAACATAGGAGATGCCATTTAAAAAAAAAGATGATGACGTCATCACTCAAAAACAAATGACGGTCAGAAATTGAATTTGCTATAAAAATGTGTGCTTTTATCAAATAAAATTGACGTGTCCGAGGATATTTGCAAAAAACTAATCGTTTCCAGTAAAATGAATTTATTCCATACTTTTCATACGCACTGTATATTCAAAATAGGTGTTTACATCCGTTCTGTCTACAAAATATATAAGAAAATGAATACTGTATTTATTGTATTATTAGAAACATAGTGTTATTATTATATTTTTAACTAACAAGAGAACTTGAAAAAATGAAGGAAGTAAACTTAAAACAAAAGTTGAAGCAAAAAAATTTGAAAAGGGAAGGGACCTAAACTTAAGGTGCATAGAAACAAAAAGCCTTGATAAAAAAGAAAATGTGAACTTAAAACTTCAAGATAAATTTCCAACAAACGAGACTGAAAACACTTTGGACATTAACTTAAAACATGAATGTAGTATGAAAGTAATAACAGAAGTTAGCTTTAAAAAAACGTAGTAGGTAATTTAAAAGTGGTGTTGGACAAGTACGTAGTTCTTTCGTTTTTACTTTTAAATTAAAAAAAATTAATACCCGCAGGAATAGACTCATAACAGCAATTTTGAGGAGCTTCCTGTAGAACCGCAAAGATTTGCCGATCCCGAGCAATTAAGTGAAGACGAAATCAAATTTCTTGATACTTTAACCAATAAAACATTGACCGAGCTATTCCCTTTTCTTCTATTGAAGAAAGTAAGCTAATTCAGGATCTATTTAAGTTTTTCATCCGAAAAAACACCTTTCCTTCGGGGGCGGAAATAAAAGAATTTATAAGAAACACAAAAATGAACAGAACAGTCCCTGTTATAAAATCAAAATCAAAAATACAACATTTACTAAAAATAAGCTTGCAATAATAAATAACTTTATATTTTTCCGCTTTTTTTCATATATGTTATAAATTTAATGCAAAATAAAAAATTTCAATTACAATCTATTGTTTTTACTAATTACAACTTACTAACTCACAAGAACTTAAGAGAAGCTGTAGTTTTAACAAACTCGATAGGAAATGCAATACGAAATAGGTGTAGTGACTTCCGAGATATATGGCAACCCTGCTGGAAGTAATTATGTTATAATTGTTTCTATATATGCACGCCGCCAAGGGCATATGTATGGAAGTGACTTTGTATCTTGTATATATACAATATATATATGAAAAAAAACTTTGTAAATGTCTTCCCCTCTTTTGCTGGACATATTTTAGAGGTTCCCCTCAGTAATAAATAGTAACTTTTGTGCAGATAGGGTAAGTGGAAAACCCGGACGTCAGGTCGCCTCCTCTATTAGTCGGAAGTGACAACTTAACAGGTATCAATATATATATATATATATATATATATTTATCCAAATTCGGTCCCGCGTACCTGAAATCTCTGATATCACGGCCGTAATTACGGTTTATGGAATAAAGGTTGACTTGCAATAAGAAATTATTAAATTTATATTTGCCATAAAGAGAGAATTAATATCTACTGTTAATATAAATTATTTAAGTGTGCATTATAATTTTATTGGCTTATATTCTATATAAATAAATAAATAAATGGTGAATCGGAGTGCTTATAACCGTTGAATTAACTTGATTTCATATTTTGGTTAGTGCTGGTGACTACAATGTTTATTTTCAAATATTTTGTTTCCTATAAACAACACAAAACATTCATTTGAATTAATTTATTGTTGTTGTTGTTGTTAATAAATAAAATTTATATTAATATCAAGACATTATCAAGTGGCGCGTCTAAAATCCATATCCTGTATTTAGTAATATATCGTCTATACTAGGAAATGTATTTTGTTCGTACCATCTCTTTGAAGTTATAGTTGAGTAAGACTTGTTCACTGTGCAAACTTTAAATTACTTTCAAATATTCAGTTATCGAATTGTGCATTTCTTTTATTTTTTATATCCTTAATTAATTAATTAAAACGAAAAATTAACAAGCATAAAGTCAGTACAGAAGTCAGATAATTGGAGCCAATTTACGTTGCGAATGTAGCCAGTACCTATTGCTACTTGCTGCTATATTTTACTTCCCATTTTTTGGCAAATTTAAACGCGATACCAATTACGCTATAACGATCAGACTCGGGAGTTATTCATTTGTAAAATTTTGACTGTCTGCTCATTAGACTGGGAGCCATACCAGACGTAATTCTCGACGAAGGTATCTGAGGGTATTAAAAACGTGGTTGAGCGAAACAGTGACATTCGAGATACAAAAGCAAACTAATAATTACACAACCATCAAAGTAAGTTGCTAAAGCTCTATTCGTAACTAGTATGCTGTTGTGGTGGTATTTATTTGCGGTTCCTTTAAAACCAACTGTTCCTAGACGTTGTGTACTCAATCCCCTGGTAAATTTCCCCGTTAGGTAAATAGAACACTTAAATCTGTTCGAATTAGTTTGAAAATCCCATCTCCAACTTTTACTGAATTGAAAGAAAGTTGTAATAATTATTTATTCAATATCCTGATAGGATTAGACATCAAACCAAGGCGTTGCCGAACAAACACCCATTTTCCGAATTGTGTGAAAATACGTGTGGGAATAAATCCGGCCCCTTCGTAAATAACAGGTGTTTGAAGTCCCCTAACATAATCACAGACTTCCATTTTACGCCTTTTAACAACTCTGGCCCCTCCCTTGATTTTTACCACTGGAAAATAGCAAATTTTGCCTTATGCTGAAGTTTTTAAACAGCCATAGGCAATCGTAAAAATGAGGTCAGCCTGTCAACCCGACACATCAAAGTACAGCTCGGCTTGACAAGTTAATTTCCAAAAGCGCCAGCTTCGTATTCGGGCTTTCAAATTGACGTCAACTTTGGAAATTGAAAACAACGCTCTGTTGTTTCGCCAGATTCGAAATAATCCGGCATTGTAAACATTAAAACAAAGTCAAAGAAGTTATTTTCGAGGTATTATGTTTCCTGGAGTAAGTTCTCTTCGCTGATTTGAAACAAAGATTCCGAATTTTTGGAAGAGAAATTTGCTGCATGAATATTTCTTGATGCTTGCGTCAGGTGTAGTTTAAAGCAAAGCCTCTCAGCCTTAATAAACAATAAAGTTTCAAACATGTGGAACGCTTATTAGATAAGTTACTAACTAGAATCTACGTAACTGACAGCTGATAGATAAACTAAGGGGATAGAGATGCCAACTTCATCTTGAAACGTATACTTTAGGCTCCTCGCTTACATCGCAGACGTGTCATAACACGTTAACCGTAAACAGGATTATTAATTATCGTCTTGAAAGTAAAGGTGGCGTTCTAGTGCAATTTGAAAACAAGGATGTGGAGCTTTTTCAAAAAAAGTACCTAATATCCGCAACTTTAACAAAGTCCTAATGTTTAGTTCTCTGCGAGGACAGTTCTTGCACCACTGTGACGTTCATTGCTTGAAATATGCAACTTTGTTCAGACTTTCCTAAGAATTCAAGGATTTCATCAAAAGTTTTCGTAGTCACCGTAACAGATGAGTCAACTTAAACCTCTCTGGCACCATAACGATTAAGTGCTAAGTACTTTTGCTTACTGAAATTGTTGTTGCTTGTTTATGCAGGTCCTTGTTAGTTAGTTTGCACTGGGGTGAAAATGTGTGTCTCTAAGCGAGACTTTAGTAATAATACGAACTCAGGAAACATTTTCCTCCTCTGAGTGTTCTCTTCTATTGAAGGTCGACTACCACCAGGGATATTTTTATATAGGATATCATTATCGTCTTTGTAGGTAGCTATTTTATTAGATGTATGCAACTAGTAAATGTTTATAGGTATATTAATCGCGTATCACGTTTACCCATTCTAATTTTATATTACCTGAAACATTGCAGTAGCATAAGGTTGAATTTATATGTATGGTACTAGCATAAGTTTTGAACTGAAACAAGACTTTTAAATATATTTTTAAATATTGATGAAGAAATATCACTGCAGCAGTATCATAATTTAAGAAATAAACATTTAAATGTTAGCTAAATTATCTGTGTATTTACAAAGTATATTTCGAAACAGCTAATTTATTTATTAGTAAAATTACCTACGGTAGAAATAATTAATGTGGTAATAATGATTATCATTATCAAACTGGATTTCGATTTAAATTAAGAACGTGCACCATTACTGTTATGAAAAGATTTAATACCGTTGAAATAACTGAACAGAAAATGCTTCCTAACCAAGAAACACTGCCTCTAACAGTGATTTCTATAAAAATCCGAAAATGTATACATATAATGTTTTGCACGTTCTATTCACGGACCTTACGGCTTGCTTTGGACAGCTTACCCTCGAAATGCGTTGCCAATACTTTAAAGACTTTTATTTGTACGAGGCTTGTTCAACTGAAACCCATCTTTGATCAACAGCCTTGAAAACAAATGCAATAAGTCAAATGACGTTCATTAATATTGGCAGTGTTTGTAAGCAACACATTAATACGTTTCTGGCGTTTGAATTTGATTCTGACTATTAAAATTTCTATTTTGAAATGGCGTTTCTGGTTGAAAATCCGTCCAAGTTTGATCAGCCCGCGGTCCTACAATTTTTATTTGTCAGTATGCAGCCATTGCAGATTCATACGCGAATGCAAACAGTGTATGGAAATGCATGTATTGCGTACCCAACTGTGAAGGAATGGTGAAGAAAATTTAAGACTGGAAAAGGCGGAACTACGGATGAGCCGCGACCGGGTGCACTGTGTACTGCATTACCAGAAAACAATATGGCATGTGTGGAACGGCTTATTAGAGAAAATCGTCGAATTTTAATTAGAAAAATTTCAGAAATTGTTGGTGCGAGTGTATCTATCCATAGTATTATTCGTAACCTGGGTTACAGCAAAGTTTGTTCGCAATGGATTCCTCGTCTCTTGTCTAAAGAACAAAAATGCTTGCGAATAGACTTATCCCCGCAACACCTCACAGACTAGGGTAATTCTGGGATAGATGGCCCCAGTTTTAGCAAAACGGTATAACACTTTCAATATTGAACAGAATTCTTTTTATCATTTTCGAATGAGCGTTCAAACTTCAAACTAAACTCCAATTAAACTTGAAATAGAATGTAACATTGAACTACAAAAAATATGTATATAAAAAGGTACCTATGTCAGTAAGCCTTCCACACGTTCGACAGTAGTTATTATATGACGTATAGGATTCATGTAACCAAAATCCACATTTTATACATTTTATCCAGTCTACTTCCTCCTTTGTTTGGCTGTAGCTCTTCTCCACAACCCACGCACTCATTTCTTCTTCACTACTTGAAGAAGGCAGAAGCTCCTTCTTCCTTTTCTCCTTTTTTTGAGCTGTTAGTTGCTTGCCTTCCTTTTCTTTTCGGTTCCTTTCTTTACACTGATTTTGATAATCTGGTGACGTTAGAATCGTTTCCAGTTGTTTCGCCCGTTTTCTCACAGCAGCTACTTTATCAGATGGGATGGGTGATAGCTCAGTAAGGATTTTGGAAGGTGTTTCTTCCAGTGATTCTTGTTGTTCCTTCCTTGATGTACCTGGTTGTGGTTGCTCCTCCCTAGATGTACCTGTTTGTGGTTCAATTTGAACACTAGTTTCAAGTCGTTGATCAACTGGTGGTTGTGAATAGCGGTCGTTATTGGAGTGTACAGCAACTTCGACGGGAGCAATGCATAATCTGGTACCACTTCAGGGTCTAATAGAATTATTCCTATAGCTCTAAATCCAGAGCCTACATTCTGGAGTGTTGCAACTTTGCCCCAACAGGCACTCACTAATTCGCCAAACTGTAACATCGTCAAACGCCTACCAGGACGGTTTTCTAGCCAAACATGACAGGCCTCGTAACAATGTGCCTTTAAGGATTTAATAAATTCCTATCTAAAGATTGCAGGAAATGTGTCATGTGACTTGGCAAACAAAACAACACTATGCCTCTGGAATCGGCAAATTCTAACATTTCTGCCGAATTTACGTGCGATGAATATCCAACACAACCATTGTAGGAAGAGTGTTACATTTACCTATGCAGATTTCGGCGACATGTAGAGGAGAGCTTTAGATCCTTTAGCTGCTAATACTTCATTAGGGCGATTGTTTAACTGCAACCCCGTTTCAACGATGTTATAAACATTACCTGGCTTATCAAACAGTTCGTGCTCCTCCATTATCTTCTGAAGTAAATTGAAGTATTGATCAATTTTTTCAGATTAATCGAGTTTATGCGAGCGAGGGATACACCTTCAGACTTTCGTATGCTTATTTGGGGATGTCTAGAAAGAAAGAAATTGAGCCAGTCATAACCAGCCCTCTCAGTATCAGTGTTTAAACGATGCTTAATATTAAGTAGCCCAGCAAATTGGTACGCAATTGATCTCAAATCGCTCCTAGTTAATGGAAATCCCCGATTTTGCATTCTCAGTATATGGCGCACTAGTCTTTCCTCGTTGTATTTATCAAAATCACTACTTCGACCCATGCCACCTTTCTCATGGTTTCCTGACTTCAATCTCCGCTCTAAAGTTTTCCTAGGAATATTAAATTCGATGGACGCGTGTCTAACGGGTGCAGTTGCAGTTCGCATTCACTAAGTCTTGTTCTTGCCAAGTTCCACGGCTCCCCACTAACTTTCTTTTGTATGTGTTAGGTATCTGGAAAAAAGCCGTTATTGCTTTACTTTCGCATAAAACAGAAAATTGGTTTTAAAAAAACACGTTTAGATGTATGGCCATCTTTCCCGATCTTCCGGGAGAAATTTCCCACTCAAGGGCGAAACACAAACTATGCCGTGTAATCGCAGTTTGAGGTTAGAGTGTGTGTGAAATGCCCCAAACACCATTTGTAACAAGAATATTGCAAAAACCGCTACACGAAATATAAACCGGTTAGATACGCAAATTGCTGTTAAAAGTTTTCACTATGCAATACAAATAACGCATTTTTCCTACCTTTCTTAATGTTTTGGTACACGCCGCAACAACATACATAACGTACAGCTTAGGGAGCACAATTGTATTGCACAACTACTGCCATCTAAACTTGGGTCTAGAAATTTTTAACTATGGCCATCTATCCCGGAATTACCCTATAGGCAAAATAATGATGATGACTTTCTTCTTTCAATAGTTGCTGGTGACGACACTTAGTGCCATTACTACGAGTCATCCAGTAAGTTATCGTCGGTGCAGTGAAAACATTCAATTTCATCACCACCGAAGAAGTTTAAAGCACAACCTGCTGCAGGCAAGGTTAGGTTACCTTTTTTTTCGACTAGGAGGGACCCTTGTTGATAGAGTTTAAGGAACCTGGAGTAAATGTCAATGCAAATCTATACAATGAAACTTTGAACAAGTTTCATCAAGCAATAAAACGGAAACGTCCACGAAAACCTACGCGTGGGTCATTTTACTGCACGAGGCCTCATATTGCTAATGTGGGAAAAGAAAATCTTCAACGAAGGAAATGAAGGGTTTTAGAGCATCCATCCTATAGCCCGGATCTATCACCTTGCGGTTTCCATATTTTTGGACCGCCGAAAAGGGCGTTAAAAGGTCTGCATTTTGAGTCTGAAGCAGAAGTACAGATAGCTATCGAAGACTTCTTCAATCAGCAGCCACAAAAATTCTATAAGCAGTGTATACGGCTGTTAGTAAAACGATGGGATAGGTGCCGTAACTGTGACGGTAATTATTTGTAATTAAATTGTTGAATACATTTTCTATAAAGCAAAGATGGATTTCAATTGAACACACCTCGTATTAACGTTATTTGGGCATCCTATTGAATATAAATAGAGACTTTTAAAATTACCTTGTTAGGCAACGTATCTCTTAAACTGTACATCTAACCTATAAGAAAAGTAAATATTCAGTAAAAAGTTCTTTCTTCCAAATTAAGGTTTTTATAAATTTTTTCCAACGGTAAAATGTAATCATGTAAACACTAACCTATTGGACGGAATACAATTCAAATACCCTAAGGGTTCGAATTTCTAATTGCCATAAAAAGCACTGATTTTTAGTAATATTATTTTGACATGCTTGGTGAGGCTCTCGAAATGGTTTTTCCTCTGACAATTTGCGAATTTACAATTTAATTCCATAGCGTTCTAGGTCATTGGCTCGCCACCACTTGCTCGCCACCTATTGGACGATTGCAGATTGATCGCTGGGAAAGACGATCGCCAGGACAGTTACCCGTCATTCGTTTGCTGGACAACCAACTTGCTCGTAGTATAACTGCACCTACGCAAAAAAACTCATTTATATATTTTTAGGCACCTTCGTTTGTATAACAATTTAGCACATTTTTGAGGGATGTAAAATTTTGCTAACTACAAACAGCATATACTAGATGACTACAGAAAATATTGTATTTTGAGAACTAATTGCTTGTGGAGCTCTTGTCCAACGGGCAATCGGCCTGGTGAGCAAATAGTTGTCGCTCATACAGACGCGCTTGCAGAAAGCTGGCGAGCAAACAGTGGCGAACACGTGAGCCGACACCCCTCCATAAATAGAACTAAATAAATTCGTTACATGTATTAGACTTCTAAGGGAAGCATCCACTGATATTTCTCATTATTGGAAATTTATTCTTCGTTACACTAGATCAGGTTTTATGTAATTTTCTTCCAATGGAAGCTCTGTTACATAGCTGCTCTTTCAATTCATTTTTATGATTTGTTACTTGGTCTGTGTATTTGGTATCAATTCATACAGACCTCGTCCGTGGCAAAACAAATTTTCAAGTAATTTTATTATGGAGCATTTGATTACTAACATGCCCTGAAGCATCTACTATTGCTCGGAGCACTTTAAACTGGAACATTTGTATGTTTTTAGATTTGTTGACTTAGCGCGTCCCCATAATTATAGCCCATAAGTAAATATAAGTTTAAGTATAGCTTTATCTAAAAGTAGCTTGTGCCTCAACGTGACTTTGGATTTTAGATCGACTGGCCATTATATTTGTCAGAACTTGAGGTCCGTCTGCCTGCAATTTGTTTAGATTAGCATTTCAGGTGAGATTCTGATCAAGGATGAGTCCAACATTTTTCGTTTCTGATTTCGTAGGTTCAGATATGGCATTTATTCTTACAGATATGCAAGTATTGTCCGGTGGTAAATGTAACTTTGTTACAAGCCTAACGAGCTGTTTCGTCGACCCGCAACCGGATAGGTGGAAAAAGGCCTACAGCTTAGCTCAGAGGGGAAGGGGGGTTCACGGAAATCGCTTACGGTGGGAAACCTTTCTAGTTGTGTATGTCGAAATTAACGGGCGCCACCTTCCAAATCACAGCTGATTGCGGGTTCTCGTGGAAGGCCGAGGAGCCAGAAGCTTACGGGAATCGGACTCACCTTTATTGTACCTCCCTCCTGTTTATAAAGCTTACAAAGTTCATGGACACACAAATACAAAATATACAACAATAAAAGATGTAATAAACTTCAAAACACATACAATTAACCTTTTGAGAATAAATGAAGATACAAAAAAATGACAGCCAATGGTGATATTATAGTTCAATACTACAAACGGTTAAATTGAACGTTCAAGAGGCCCCTGGCTTACGGCATTTAAATTCTTCAAACAAATCTACGTGGCCAGTGGCGTCTGAGTTCACAAGAATAATACAATATATAATTACTTTATACAATTAACAGTAAAAAAATGACAAACGACGACTGAAGGTCACTTTTTGTCGCATAAAAAAAGGGTTCAATCCCTTGAAGTTTGAAAGCTAAACGCGTTAAAAGTTTTTTTCACAACACAAATACTAGTTCTTCTACCTTGGCTTTCGGTGAATGGGGTAGAGAGAGGCAGGCACAATTTTGGGGTGTTCTTGTGTTCTTAAGAAGCCGGAAAAATCCACGGGCACGCCCCTGAAAACTAGATCGAATGGAGTCAACGTTAAGGGCCAAAACTTCATTGCGTTCATCGCAACAGCGGCACTGCCAGAGGGACAGGAAATGGGCTCGATATTAAGCCGCCAAAGGCGAACGGCAATTTCACAATAAATTGCCTTTGCAGGGATAAAATTCCAGCGTATTTCTTTAAATTCGACACTTGTCGATGGTTCTGTTCACCCCACGGTGAAAACACCGTTACGAAATTCACGCGATGGACACCCATCGAAAACCCGAACCACCCCTGCAGTACTTCATTACGGCGCTTATTGCAGCGCCGGGCCGAACGAAGATGTTAAGTCGACTGAAGAACCAAACGCAACGCGAACCTGCATTGCCCCAAAAGATTACACCACATTACGAAATATGGTGAAATAATTCCCGAACAATTTGACACGTAAATTCGCAAAAAGCGTTCAGGGTCAGGCACAGACATAACATTAATCGGCAATTTCAGGCTACAAAAGGAAACTTTCAAAGGTTTTGCGAAATTGGCCTTCCATAACTCAATTTAAAAAAAAATAATATAGCGATCGACTTAAAAATGTTAATTAAAATACAATTTTGAATCCTATGAAGCAGCAATTAAAATACGAGTTTAATTCAGATATATTGGCACAATTAAATGAACATAACTTAAACTTATTTTATATAACTGACTTCTGTTTTCTATCTATTTACCATTCAGTATAAAACTTAAATTGGGCTTATAGGATTTCAAAAGCCAATATTGGGTTTCCGCTTACCTATAATATATAGGAAATGGGACAATTAATGTTGTATTATTTATTTGCGGTATATCAGCAACGTATATTGGGAATAGAAGTGGTCTAAGGGCACTACATTGGAAATATCTGATTTAATGGCATAGACGTTGATTGGAAGTTTTTGTTGTTGTTAGAAAGCTATGCTCTTCATAGGTTCTTTTGGGAAGGAGTCACTCGAACATTTTGCTTGCTGTGGGCAGAAGGCTTGTAGGTCGATAAGATATTGGATCATATGGGCGTTTGTGTGCGTTTTGGATATGATGGTTTCAACATACTTTCATTTTATTTGAAATTCGGATAGGCATATCATGATGACTACTAGAAGAACAATAGCTTTTTGAGCTAGTTGTTCTAATTTTTGCCTTGTAAAGATGTGCAGTTGCTCCTTTTCAGTCTACCCACCACCAATTTCAAAATAAACATTCCTATAAAGGAAAAAATATGTGTTGCAGATAAAAATTTTTGTAACTGTTATCGTTCACAGTTCATCTGCAACATTAAGGCTTCACACGTGTTAATGTTATTTCTTCATACTATCAGCTACAATTTATTAAAACTTGGAATTTATGCCTTAAAATGCACTTCCGATGTATTCCACGGCAACAATTCATGCAACAGTTATTTTTAGAAATTAATAATCATATAAATATTACTTTACGCATCATATTAAAAAAAAAATGGAGCAAACCTGCCATGCCTCATCAACGTCTTTCCACCACAAAAAGGTTAAAAGTGTGTGTTCCACATTCAAGACCGAGTAGGAAAGTAATACAAAAATGGTACAACATGCAAAATATTTCATATAGACATTGTAGACAATACAATAATATATGTTGGTCGACATCGATATATTCCTTTGTTAGGCACATACAAATCGATTTTTTAAAGAGTCATTTGCTGTAGCCTAGGGATTGTCCCGTCTATATTAAGCTTTAGAATCTGACAATATAAAAATTGTAACAGCATAGCTGGTGGACATTTCGAACACTTGCTGTGAAAGAAATCTTGACGAAAAACCTGTAATTTACTTACCTTAATAAATTACAAATCAGTTGCAACTAAATACTTGTTCATTTTCACATTTTGTTGGACCAAAATTTTTAACTACCTGAACTGTCACACAGTTTGACATACAGGTAAATGTCATTCAAAGCTCATTACAGCTGACTGCAGACGGAATAG
>JABXWE010002399.1:0-13770 GCA_014611495.1 Limonius californicus | reverse complement strand
AAATCTTATCCTCATTAAAGTTATCGAAGGTTTCCGCTTCTCCATTTAATACGCTGTTAATAAATTTTAACACTTCCAGGCCCTTATTTTTAGTCAATAGTACATTGATTTTTGTGCTAATTTTATTCCCTACTTCATTTTTATTTTTTTGTAAATCGTTCTGAAATTTTTCTACAATGCTTATGGATTCGGAAAGGTACAAATTCTGAGTTTCAAGTTTTTTAATGATAGCTGGAATATCAGAAAAATGAGATTTAACATAATTTAGTTGCACAGTTACTTTTTTGTTATTAAACATTTGTTGGCAATCCACAATTGATTGGGCACCTTCAGGGTCAAAGGTATTCACGACATTTTTAATAACCGCGTAATTTTTAGCATAGAATAAAGCAGCTTCAATCCATGTTCCCCATCTTGCCAGAACAGGTTGGGCAGGTAGCTGGACATCCGGTAGCATTTCTTTATAAATCTGAATCCTAGTTGGCGCTTTCAAAAATACCTTTTCGGTGGTAGAAATTAATTCATTTATTAATGGAAATTCCATTCTTATAGCTTCACCACTCTGTTTATTCCGTGGGCTAAACATGTCGCATGAATGAGGTGCGGAAAAAAAATTTCAAATTTTGTCCAGCTTTCACCATGTATGCTGCTCCATCAGTAACCATATACAAAATTTTTTCAGAAGGTATTTTATTTGGTAAAAATAAAAATGAAAGAGTTTCGTTTATAAATCTTGTTGTTAAATGATTGGTTTTACTTAAATCCTTTGCGGCAAACAAATAACTGGTCGAAGGTTTGTCATCCAATATTCCGACTACGAAATTTGCAATGTGTCTTCCACATGCATCAGTAGTTTCGAGTACTGTGCCCCAGTTTGGTACCGAAGTCGAAATTTACAATTAGTGGACATACAGCTGAATGACACAATGAGAATTGTCTCAGGAACGATGAGATCCACTCCATCTAGCTGGCTTCCCGTTCTGTCAAACACAGCCCCCCCAGCACTATGAAGGTTAACAGCTGCTAAGCGAGAATGGGATAAGACTACTGATCAACGTAAGGAACTGCCGATTCAACAAGACCTGGCCAACCCTCCCCTTACTCGCCTTAGATCAAGACAACCGATCTGGATGGACCAAAACCTAGAGGAACCAATGAACATTACCTTTTTTAAATAAAAATGTTATTGGTAAAATCAAAATTCAAAGTATGATGTATTGCGCAACCGGAAAAAATATGCAATCATATTTTGCTGAATCACAATTCCATTGTACTTTTACAATAATGATAGATTTAAATAATTAACTTCTAAAATTGTTTCACATGTCTTTTCTTTTGAAATTTTCAGAGAGTAAAGTTAAAAAATTACAACAAACTTGAATAAAATTATGTAGCTAGAAACATTCGTGAACTAGATATATCCCCATGGGTAGATTAAGTTTTACGCTAACCTGCTTGGAGCAAATTTTGCAGAATACAATGTCTCCATCAAACGTGAAGCACTTATGTTCTCTAATCCATTGTTTGATTAACTCACTTCGCGAGCGTCCAACTTTAGGCATTGTAACAACACTAACCCACAAGCAACAACAGAACAAAACTGAAATGAATGGTCACTTTACAATTAAAAATTAACCCTACACTTTCACCAGGGGTTTTCCTACCATTAGATATTTATCTGCAAACTAAGAAATGGCTAGGGTGAAGAACAAATTCAGGTAAAACCGATGATTCACCGAACGCTTAACACCATCATTATATCGAAAAATAGTTGTTTTCTTAATATTTTTACCTGCCTGAAAATTTTATTATGAAAATAAGATACAAAAATACCCAGTTTTATGTGAATTACCTGTTAAAGATAAAAGGTTTTGAGTTTAGGATAATTCTACAGAAAAATAAAATTTACCAATTTAAAAATAAATTTTTTTCTTGAAATAATCATGCAATGCATGCATTTTTATGCCCTTACCATCTAAAATATGCACTGACATATGCCATATGCTGTAATCTTGTAATATATGCAATATATGCAAAATAAGATTTAGCTTTTCTAACTCTAAATATTGCAAAACATGTATTTACAAAAAATCAGCTTGTTATGCTTGATAGGAAAAAACATGCAAATATGCAATTGCCCAGCTTTAGTAATAACTAGAGAGCTGATCAGATATATCCACTCCCTGTTTCCCTTTGTTATATTTTAACACGATTTTAGGCTTCATTTTCTTATTACCTTTTCTATCAGTTCCCACTTTCAACCATTTGATCGCCATAACAAGTAGAACTCATAAACACTTCTCTATAGTCCTTCAATTTCACAAATGTGATGTACTCTTGCTGCATGCTACAAATTTCACCTTTTTGTAGCTTTTTGCCAACAGCACGTTCCTCTAAACCTTTTCTGTTCTTTCTTATTGTTCCTATTAGGTTTGTGTTCTAATTATACAAATACCGTGCCAAACTAAGGCTGGTGTGGTACTTATCCGTAATTATCTGTCTCCCTTCGTTTAAAAGGTCTTTGGTAAGACTAATAACTGTAGATCCTGGAAGGTCTACTTCTGGCAGTTTTTTAGTATGTTCGCAATAAACAGATAAATTCCAGGTAAATCCTTGAGGAGTGGCATACTTTGAAAAGCTTAATGTTATATTTACCTGCTTTTGTTGGATTGTCCTGCCTGAAATTTAGTGTACCTCTAAAAGGTATACCATGGTTTCATCTCCAACAATAGTATCTGCAGGTCTAAACAGACTTTGGGTGGACTTTAGAATTGCGTCAATCAAAGGCTGTATTTTGTAGTTCCTACTTTCATCTTGTTCATTATTGCAAAAATGCCAACACTTCAATAACAACACAAATCTATTGTAACTAATTGAAACACGATGAAAAACAGGATGGTAGTATACGAGTAGTATGTCTTGTTTCCACTAGCTACCTATAGAAGGAAATTGCAATAGACCCATCAAGAGAAGCAATCCTGTGAAAGTAGTATTTTTTACTTATTTTGCAGGTGAATAAAGGTAAAGTGCACTCACCAATAAATTGTTCCATTTCGTCCCTATCTGTATCTTTCCAGCGTGACATACGATTAGAGCGAGATTAGCCTACTTGATTGTAAAAGCTACCTTGCATATCTGTCAGTTTCCAACATCATTAGATCGATAACATCATGGTTAATTATTGTTTTGAAAACAACATCTGTAACGGGCCCAAAATGTTGACAAGTGCATAATTTGGTTTAATTACAAAGTTCACGAAGTTTCAACATTTTGAAGATACCAGAACATCAACATACATCTGCCACAACCGTGACGTGGAATGTTCTAGAACAAGCGTCCCTTTCTCCAGCACAGGGGGGAGCGCGCATAACGGAAGTTGAGAAATGGCTTGTATAAAACCGCACGCGCGGCCATTTGAATTATCTTTATTTCCTGGCTCTTGATTTCATCAAAAATCAGAAAATATTCCGCAGCCTTCTTTAAGAGTATTCTTAAAGATCCGAGTGTTGAAAATCCGTTCCTGTAAATAACCAGTCTAGTAGAATCCGTTTAATAATTCCTTATACTTACCCACAAGTGAATTCATAATTTTCCAGTGTTTTGCCGTTGGAATAACGATTTTAATAATTTTGATTTTCCAGTGACCGAGTCTGAAGCGAAGCGAGCTAGTGTCCGTCGATCGTAGGTGGTCGTCGGGGTCAATTTGTTAAAACGTACCGCCGTTCGAAAACGTTGGATTTCCAGGACATTTTTGACAGTACAGTTAGTACATATAAATATTTAACTTGCTTTGCTTGTTCATTTGAGTGCCCTGTAGTATGTTTTCCCTGTGCAGACATTTTTATTGTTCTTTTAGCCGGTGTTTGAATCGGTAGGAAGCAGTAGAAAATTCTGTAGAAAGGTTATTATTGTTGGGAGAGCCAGTGTTCGAATTGGTGCCGTATCCGAACTTTACTAACATCTGTTGTTAGTAGTTGAACACCCTGTACAAGGTTTGTCTTGATTTGTGGAGCAATTTCACGAAACGTCAAATTCTTGTAAGTCCCGTTAGCAAATTTGAATTGATTTGGAGCATTTTGAACAGTTCAAAGCAATCCGCAGATTCTGTCGCAGAGTAATTTTTTGTGCAAATTTGTGGGGAGATTAAACCCCCCTTTCTTCTTAGAAAGACTTGAGAATTTTTAGTCAACTAATTAGAGATAATTGTCCGTGTACCAGACATTTTCAATATAAAAGCCAGAATCCTATGTTAATAATTAAGCAAAGCAAAGTTGAATTATTTATACTACACTGCATTGTTAAAAATCGCGTAGGTTGAGTTTTGACTTCCAGGAACACTGATTTACTTATAAATCACCTGTTTCAAGATTGAATAACGTAAAGTTTTGCAATTCAATACATACAGATTGTTTATTCTGGAAGCTACTTGCGGTAATTGAAACACTTGTGAATTTTTGCACAAAGACGGTCACAGTTGATTTCATTAAAGCCCACATTCTTAAACTGGAAAGTGTAACATTCACTATCACTAATCTCGTATACCGTTAATTCTATTGCGAGGGAATTTCATTCCTTTGGCCACAGCAAATTAAAACTAATTGGGTTGTTTATGTTGAACTTAGACAGGTGACCACGTCGGCCATTTTGTCCACAGCAGGAAGCGTGACCTACCAAAATCAGCTGGCCGTAGTTGCATCGACCCGGACGATCGACCCATTGGGACTACAAAGAAAACCAGTGGCGGCGGGATTTATTTAATTAACAATAATTATTTAGAATTACCAATTTATTTACTTTATACATTTTATATACCTATCACATGTTAATAAAATTTATTTTTCCAAGCACGTATAATTGAATTCTGGACAACTCCAGAGACTACCTAGGTTAACAATTTTTGAAGCGTTCGCGCCACGCATGAGCTGCGGGGCGCAACGTTACAATATGGCATCTAATTCTGATTGATAGTAATGTAGGAATAATATTTTTAGACAGATTCTTTAATATATATTGTCTGCTTGTGTAGTTGTCAATAAAGCTGTGTTTTTAAATATTGTGGTCTTGAGTCGGAAGCGGCCGAAGGGGTGGCTTCTGAAACGGTTTTAGACTTCGCGCGTTCAGTATAAATGAATGAACTGTATATTGGTGTTCCTTAGTTGATAAATGCACTGAAGTAATGTATACCTATATATTGGCTACCTGTAAGGTGGTGGAGACTACCTGTAAGGTAGTGGAGTTGAGCGAGTTGAGTAGTTGTTGATTAACGCTGTAGATAATGCTTTTGCTTATGTAGTACTGTTGAGGTAGTAATTATAATTACTGTGTTATTATTATTAAGGCTTGTGTTATTCTGCTTGGGGGGTTTGCGAGCTCTCCGAGGTAGCCTCGGTTGTATATCCGTGAAGGGTTCCGTTTTAAGCTAATTAATGCTTGGTAGGTCGGTGATTGGGCGCAATCGCTCGACTTGACCTCGACTTGGTTGACCAGCCACTGATCTCTGCATTGCACTTTGCAGAGTGGCCTGTAGAGAGCCTGTCTATTACTCTTTTCCTTATGAGGCACGTACGACGGTTAGGTACATCAGTGAAGATCTACCCAAGACGCGCTTGTCATGGACACCCCACCCCGAACGAGAACTACTAGAGACGGTCCTGTCATGGTGCCAAAGTTGAGCTACTAGATGTGACGCGAGATTCTACGGGGGACCACCCGACCCCCTGTAAGTAGAAATGTAGACATTGCAATGCTAATGTAGTAATGTATTAATGCTTGTGTGTTTACTTTATGAGTACACCGCATATGTCTGAAGCTGACAAATCCTGAGCTCCCGAGAATTTACTCTTGAGGAGTACACATACCCGATTTCGGGACCGTGCAGGTGAGTATTTAGTTATTTATTATATTAAGTTTATAATAATTCCTAAAGTCCCTCCCGATGCGAAGTAGACCCTCTTATTGTAATCACTAAACTGAGCACCATAATCCATATTCTGTCAACTACATATTCTGTCAGCTAGGCTCGGTTAAATAGGCCCCATTAGCTGACTCGAGTTGATTTATACACAATGCACCTGTTAATTGAATGGAAAGCCACATGCCACTGTAGGAAAGAATATTAAAGTGTGCAATATCTGTAAAAATATAAAAGATACGAGCATGTGAAGTAGGGAAACGAGTACGTAAAGTACTCTCACCACTTTTCATTTTTATAGGGATGTAAATGTGATTATAACGGAAATACAGCCACTCATATATGGCTATACAGAATGAAACGCTGGAGGACTGAATTAACTCATATTTTCAGTTATAAACTCTCATATTTCAATTAATTTCCTTGCTTTTGTTCAAATGTTTTGTTTATCTCTCCTTTGCAGATTTAATTATCAAAACGTTAAATTCTCAACTAAAATTAATTATTTTAAACGAGGAATGTTTATGTCAAAGCAACAAAAGTAATCTCTTACATTTACGTTTTTTCCGCTACAATTTCTCTAGCAACTCGATTATTTTAATGGAATAACGGGAAGAATGATACAAAACAGAAACGTGGGCATTATCTCGTTTTCCCTAAATATCGTGTAAACTAATCCCGCTACTTATTTCGGGTTGTCGTCCCAACAGAATTTGCTTCGGAAAAACCACCCCTCATTTAGCCAATCTCTTATCTCTGCGCAAATAGCCGAGATACTAATGGGTATCGAATTTCTAAAAGCCCTTAAAGGTCAGAGCCGCCGCAAATTCGTATCACTGCTAATATTGGAAAAAAGAACTGCCTAATCTGTCGTGCCTTATGACGTGCGGTCGCGTTTTTGCCGGTTCGACCCCAGCTCACACACGCTCTGAATAATTCACGCCCTGTAGCAGAACAGGCAGGGTTTATTTCCGGTATTTTGGATTGCTCTCAGTTTGATAATTGCCTACAGTCAACAGTAGCTCGAGCTGATTATTCAACCGAAACATAAGCACTCTCGTATAACCGGAATATCAATTAGATGACGCTTGTGAATGTGTTGCAAATGAAGTCATTACGTGTAGCTCTATCGATTGCAGTGTTCTGATACCAAAATGTATATGCGTTGTCTACGGCCTTTAGAATTAAATCCGTCGTTGAAATGGTTTTGTGTTTCACGATAAAATAAAATAGAAAAAGCACTTGCAAAAGCGCACTCAATATAATGGAATTCTAAACGGCAATTCGAGAATTTTCATTAACCGATAATTCGAGCCATTTAATACATTAGCCCTGTGAAGTAAACTGTTTAAAATTCCCGAAATTCCACACAAAATTGTTATACTGGTATGAAACTGAATTTTCGCTGTTTTAAAAATAATCGAATTGAATATTTGACTTTAAAGTCCACTAATTTAGTTCTATGCATTTTACCTTCTTAGGCAAAATATGTACCATACTATTTTAAGCGTTACATCTTCTTCTTCGGATGCTTTATCTCTTACGAGACGTAGCCCTATTCTTTCCTATGCATGTGAGGCGCGTTTATAGTGCTACAGACATAGAGGACCTACAGCTTATCGTGGGCTCCGAACCACAGGAAGTGTAAACACTTCTACTTCAGGGAAGATTTACTAAGCAGAACACCTCCTCGCTGGTTTGCCATTGCCTTGCGAGGGAGAACCGCCCTTAGAAAACCACAAGAACATATTGATAATTGCATTGAGAATATGCCAGCAAGGTGCAGAAGAGAAGTTATTATTGCCAGAGGAGGTGCCACGCGGTATTATAATTTAATAAATTTAATTTAAGTGAAAGGAGACAATAACAATTATACTACATTATACAAGGTGGCGCACAGCCGACTGATACATTTTGTGTCCTGTTTTCTGTCACTATTCTGTGACTGTTCAAACAAAACTTTGCCATTTGAGGAGCGTCTGTGCAAAAGAAGACATGTCCTGTAAAACGTATTTCGAAATATTCGCAAAAAACTCGCTGCATCAACATCGTACGTATTTATGAAGTTTTTTTTTAATAAATAGTTAGTTCAAGGCAACTCTTTATATTGTGTACTTTGATAAATCCATTTTTTTTGTTAATTACGTCTAAAACAGCATTTTTTGTTTGGACAAGACTGGTTTTGCTTGAATGCAAGGGACATGTCTGGTTTTGCTTAGACTTACTAATGGACACGTCTTACTTTGAAGGATTTATTAAGAAACGAAACATTATGAAACTTTAAAGACCTTTACATTGGAAGAAACTTAAAATTTACTGAAAACAAAATCTTTTTTATACAAAAAAAAAGTACTTCAACTTTCTATCAACTAGCATTGAAAATAGTGAAAACAAAATTTGTGCTGAACTCAAGGGCAAGTATTTCTTTTATGACTAAACACGAAAGCCACGGTCTGTTTCCATACAATCGCATGCTTCTTCTTTTTCTTCTACGTCATGTTCATTTTCTTCTTCATCTACATCATCAAAAATCAGTTTCTTATAAAAGTGTAGCTCTGGAAGTTGTTCCCATTTTGTGTCGTCGGTGTTAAACTGTTTTTCTAGTAACTGTTGTACATTTTGTTTTTTCTCTTTTTTAATATTGTTTCCAATAGGTAAATGTTGCAATTTAAAACCGCTTTCATTTTTTCCTCTTTTTGTCATTGACAGATATGGCGCCTCCTCTATATTAAATCTATAAAATTCACTGCTTTTATACTTTGTAGTTATCTTTCCTTTTATTTCGAATTTCTTTAGTTCAATACGTTTTAGATTTTGTATGCCAGGTAATTTATTATAAATTTTTTCAGTTATATTTTTTATGTCATACAAAAACCAGTCCTTTCCGAGAGTGTTTACTTTTCCTACTTTGGAGTAACTTTCCTTATATTCTTCCATAGTTAGTATAGTGACTTTTTCTTTAATAGCTTTTCAACCCGTCCGAATACTCTATCAGCAGGGAGGAAGCTATGACCTCGAACTGGAAAATGTAGCCAAATAGATTTTATTGAATCTGGAGAATCTACTCGTAACCAATACGCCAAAGCATGGATGAGATATGAGTTCTTGTTTTGGCCTCCACAGCCATCACAAAACATTCTGATAGTTTCCAAACCCTCCAGTTTAAGAGAACGCAAGTAATATATTAGAGCAGACGCTACTTCTGTAGAGCCCCTCTTAGCTTGATTTTCCGCCCACGTAAAAAACTTTGGATTAGTGCTGTTCATTCCAACACAACAAAAACTGTAAAAACTGATTTGCCGTAGGTAAAACGCGTCTTGAATTGGAGTTTTCGGAAGTGGGTGCACTTGTTGCAAATCGAAAGCAAATGAAATACTTTTTGGGGGGGTCTCCTTGGTTAGCTTGTAAAATTCGTTAGCTCGTAGTTTATGGATTCTCAAAGTTGTCGTTAATTTATTTCTTTTTCCTGATCTGTTTGCATCTTGATAGCATTCTTTAAATTGATGCATGTGCCACAAACATCAGTGGCAGGCAATTTAAACCCGATATGAAAATCATTATAAAAAACTCCCTTAAACATCGTAAGAGATGCTTTAAACTGGGAATTGCTATATTTACTGTTATACATGTTGTACATTTTTTGTAAATTTAGGTGCAGGATAAGTAAATGCGAACACTTTTTTGTCGATTATAATGACTTTCCGTTGCTGGAAATAAAGAAATAAATTCTCTGATTTTATTCTTTTTGCCAACACTCTTTTTAGACACTTTGTCGCCACCCCGCCTTTCTTTGGGAACATTTCCTTTAGAAAGAGTTTTTGCCACAGTGTTAATCCTGTTTTTTTAAATACTTAAAGCTGCTATTAAGAAACTTCTACATACCGGAATGCATTGTTCTTTAACCCGAAAAAAGTAATAAACATGAAAGCTCTTAGGTTTCGCAGTATCTTCTGGTAAATATTTTCTTGGACGTCTTCTTTGCGGTTGACATACGGAAAGCAAACGACATAACTTTAGATCTTGATCAATTTTATCCGCAGTCTCGAAAAATTTAGCTCTGCTAACCCTGATATCTTTCAAGGTGACTAAATTACATTTCAGTGTTTTGCTATTGTGATTGCACGGTCGTTTGAAGTTTTTCAAACGGGGATCCGTTTCTGAATACGTACACGAAAGGACAATAATTTTGAAAAACATAATTAACACCAAAATGCCTGCATCATACCTATTACGTTTTTCTGATTGGCGAACAGATGTGGCTTGACGTTGTCTTTTTCTGGAACCTACGTTTATAGCCCCCACAGACACGTCCATACTGTGTTATTATTCTAAAACTAATAAAATATGCACTCAACACCTCTGCTAATCACAATGTCAGTGTCACGTGAATACCGCCAATTTCTACTTTATAGGTTAGACACAGGTCCACAGAACACACACAGGTCACCAACTTGCAACATCATAAATTTTGTTACACAGGTGGCTAGATACTATGTACACTACCACCTACCGGTACCTATTGACAGAATATTCAATTAAAAATGTAAATAAAATAACTTTGAAGAAAACTGAAAAAATTGGACATGACCTATTTTGATCCCATTCCGTAATTCACTAATATAAATCTCACGAGGACACGTCTAGTTTTGACTAGACTCTTTCTGCTCTTGGATTTTTCTGGTTTTGCTTAGACCCCTGACCTTTTCATGCGATTTACTATAGGACAAGACTTATTTAGCACGATTCTGACATCAAAAATGGATGTAATCCAGGAAAATACAGAAGAATCCGTCAAAAACTCATTTCGAGGCAAAGATGGACATGTCTACTTTTGAATAGACGCTCCTCATTTGTAACAGGTAGTGTAAGTGTTCAAGTTCATGTTTAGTAATTATAATGGACCAATGGACCTGCAACAGAAGAATCGCTTGGCTTGCACAAAGGAAAGGGTGTCTTGAACAGTAGAGGACTGGAATAAAGTTATCTCTAGTGATAGGTCAAAATATGATTTGCACGTGGGTGATTATCGTAGATGAGTTATAAAGTCTAAATCTGAAGCGTTTCACAAAAAAATGTCAGAAGCGCACCGTCAAATTTGCTCAGGGGATTTGAGACGGCATGTCAGCAAAAGGGCTGTTAATGCTGACAAATACCAAAAAATTCTAAAGTAGCATCCAAAAATTGCACTAAGAAAATAATTTCATCTTCCAGCAGGATGGCGCATCTTTCGATTCTGCTAAAATAACTAAAATTGTTAGCAATTCCTATCAAGTTATTTGCCACAATTTGGCGTTTTTCATTTTTTTATCATCATCATCATGTCATATGTTTTAGCTATGACGTCATGGACATATTTATTAAATGGCAACCTATAATTTTTATGGCATGACCAGTTAGTGTTTTTTATTCTGTATACAGCCATGTAAAACTATCATACATTTGCATAATAAAAATTTCAAGAACAATCACGATAAGCATTTATTTTTGTCACTGGCAACATTTTTCATCAGGTACACTTATTATAGCAGGTCCACAAGTTAGTAAAATAGTTTGAAATCATATTTAACATCAATTTAAGACAGCAAATGTTCAAACTGTTCAGCATTCACTGTCTAATAGTGGCCAATACGATCAGAAAATCCTCGCACTGCATTTTGAACTGTAGCAGATGATATTGTTCGTATATGCTCGCGGATACGAATTCTTAGATTTTCCAAATTGTCTGGTCTGTTTGCATACATTGTACTTTTAAGATGACCCCATAAGAAGAAATAAAGCCGGTTTAGATCCGGAGATCGCGCTGGTCAATCAATATGTCCTCTTCTTCCTATCCACCTATTTGTAAAAATTCCATCTAAATATTGACGAACATGAATGCCATAATGACGTGGAGCACCATCTTGTTGCAACCAAATTCTATCGTTCGGCGTGGCCCGATTTTCTGCATTTGGAAATAAAACTAAAACAGCTAACTCGGGAACAAGTTCAAACCTCAAAAAATCCAAATACCGGTCAGCATTTAATGTGCCATCAAAGAAAAAAGGACCAAGAATTCTGTCTCCTGTAATTCCCGCCCACAATTTTACTTTTTGTGGATACTGTGTGTGTAATTCTTCCATCCAATGTGGGTTATGTAGCGACCAATAACGGGAATTGTGCCGATTTACATCTCCATTTAAAGAAAATGTGGCTTCGGAGAAGATAATAGAATTCACAAACTGTGGGTCGTTATGCCACCTGTCCATCATTTCTTCACAAAACTGAATTCTCCTATCAAAATCATCTTCTGATAATTCTTAAACAAGTTTAACCTTATAAGGATGAAATTTTTCTGTATGTAAAATATTCTGTACAGTATAGTTCCTTGACTAACATTATTATCCAGGGCTAATTGTCGAGTTGAAGTATGAGGATTTGTGGAAACTGTAAGCACAATGTCCCACATTTTATCGTCTGTTGCTATTTTTTGTACAATTTTATCAAAATCTTTGACGTGGCCCGCTTCTATAAATTTTCTATTAATTTGGGTTACAGTGGACCGCGTAACAGGTTCACGATGTACAGTATTAAATAAAGCGCACACATCGTCGTGAGTTGTCTTTTTATCACCGTGCCCGATCATCATCAAAATTTCGATACGTTCAGTTTCTGTTAAATGTACCATGATTAGAAATTCGTATTTAACACAGGATACAGAGTAAATATTAATCACTTATTAATGCTGTCACCGAACTGGCATTACAGATTTGCATTTGTTCAATTTTAAACATGTTCGAACAATTGCCTACTATTGTCTTTTGTTTATCTTGCAATAAGTGTACCTGATGAAAAATGTTTGACAAAAATAAATGTTTATCGTGATTGTTCTTGACATTTTTATTATGCAAATGTTTGATATTTTTACTTGGCTGTATATATAAGTATATGTTGCCATTTAAAACATATGACAATCGAAAAAAAATAAAAACGCCAAATTGTGGCAAATAACTTTTCACTTCTGGATCAGATTCCATCCACTTTTCCAAAACAACGAAGTTTATCACAATCAAACAAGAAACAACAAAGTTATTTACATTTTAAAATTGATATAAAAAACTTTCAAACCCCATATTTCGGTAAGACTGCCATATTAAAAAAATGCAAACTGATTTAGTGATTAAATAACCTCAGCTATACGTCATTAAAGTTTTTCGTACATGTTTAGAATCACCCTGTATATGAACAAAAAGATATTTTCATATTTTTATACACAACCATCTTAAGAGTATACTGCGCACAATCCCAATGTGAAGATGTATCTAATAATCTTAAAATCACAGTCAAGACCATGTAACTAATTTATTCTGTGATATGCTACACGCATTGGTTTTTATATTCGCTGCAGTTGACTTTCCAGCATGCAGATAGAAGGCCCAACATCCCGAAAATATTAAGGAAAATAATGTAATGGTTTGCCGATGTAGAAGATTACATTTAATTTTTAATTGCCAAATCCGGTTTAGTATACCCTCGACACGTTTGTATCAATTTTTCAGTTAAATTGAAAATTATATGGCTTCGGTATTACACGCAGTAACTACATGACGATTTACGCTTAACAGCACTTAGTAGTAGTAAATGTTATAACACATCAAACATCTTCTCTATAGCATATGTATATTTTCTGGTTCGGGAAATAGCCCGTTGTGATCATTAATTAATAATTTCAGGTATGCATATTTAATATACTTGTACGAACTATTAACTAACATGAAGCTGCTGAATTATAAATTATTCCAGTATTCTAAATAAATTAGCATATATATTCCTCCTAGATTTTAATAAAGTTTGAAAGTAGAAAAGCGCACTTATTTCAAATT
>JABXWE010002398.1:0-10860 GCA_014611495.1 Limonius californicus | reverse complement strand
AAACATATGACAATCGAAAAAAAATGAAAAACACCAAATTGTGCCAAATAACGATAGGAATCTTTTGTTAGGAACTTTTTTTCGTAAAGTTATTATTTAAGACTGTAGCATCGATGTTCCTTACTTTTTATTCATCCTGTATACACTTGCACATCATTCAGGTAAAATTTATATAGTATTGAAATGATATCTTTTTCTAGGTAGACCATTTTCGAAACATTCGCATTATCTTTGTTTTATAAATACATTGGTACAAGCTTTTGGTTCTGTTTACTTCAATACCATATTTGTTTTACTTTCTTTTGAAATTAATAAAGTATAATAACCAAAAATCGATTTACGTATTAGTAGCCTTTAGTTTATATAATTTACGGTTATTAGTTACTAATTAATTATTGATTTATCCATAAAATCCTGACTACTTTCTAAAATAGTCATAGTAAAGCAAATTGTAATTCTTAACCTTCGTCACATTATTTTTATTTAAATAATATAAGTCCTTTAAATTCGTCTAAAAACAGAATTTATTTTTACCTTTAATAATTTACGTTCGTTTTTTTTTTGTAATAAGTATTTTCATTGCTCAAAATACAGTAACTAAACACATTTTTGATGGAGAGTTACTTTAAACTTTTTATTTGATGTTGTTTTACCTAAGCAATTCCATTTAAGTAAGACATTGATTAACAATTAAATGTGCTAACAGGGTGTCTACAATTTCGTATAAATTTTTAATGTCATCATCATCATCATCAACAGCCTTTCCATCCCACTGCTGGGTATCGGCCTCTTCTCTGCCACGTGTTTCTCCTCAGCGCTAAGGTAGAAACACGGGGGACCTACAGTTTAACGTCGAATCCGAACGACAGAAATTCCAGAGAAAGTTTTTAGGATTAAGATCCCACGGTTGCAAGCCGAATTGGGAAATTGTGTGTGGTGGGTTGCAGACAAGATTTTTATAAATCTGCTTAGTTCTGCTTAGGTTTCGAACCCAAGCCAGAATCGACGTTTTATTCAGATAGCGAGCGCTCTACTAACTGAGCTACCACCACACACTTTTTAATGTAATTGTACATTATTATTTAAAGTCAATTTTTTAACATAACAATTGATAATAATTTTGCCAAGGCAAGGTCTACTAATGTTAAGGTAGTTTTGTAACTGTAATATTGTTAATTTTACAAATTAAATTAAACAGTATTGGACTAAACAGAAACCTACGGCGTGTATTTAAACAACAAAGAAAGTATCCTAATAATTTGCAAATATTTTATTATAAATAAAAACCTTCGGATTTTTCAATTTCTTAGACAAAACTAAAAATTATTTTGTTATTTAAATGTTAAAGGTGTTAATAAGTAATGCTAATAGTACTTAACCGAATTTGTAGCTCTTACTATTTCCGAGATTCCCATGCACACGCATAGAAGTAATTTTAAAATAAATTACAAAATGCGGTCGTACGACTTACGAAGCGATTAGCAAACCCTTTTTCCAAGAAATCAAGATGCAACAGCATCTGCGATGTTGCCATGCATGTCGGATCTCAAGTTGACTGCAAAATACATCTTGAGGTTTTATACACAAACGGCGCTGCAGCGCTCTCTACAGTGGGTTTAGATGAACTTCTAGAGTATAAAATCGCCCAAAATGGGTACAAGATGAGCTCCGGGCAAAAATTTGAATTTCACCACCCCTTCACATGTCCTCTTGAATGAGTACGATATACACATGGATACAAGACGAGATCCAAAATCGGATCTCACCTTGCAAAAAGGATCTCATCTTGTGCAGTTTCTAACTCCAAAAGATCTCGACTTGTACCGAAAATAAATATATATATATATATATATACATATTGCTACGATATTTGCCCTATATTAACACTAATATTATAAACTATATCTAAATTATGTTAATCTTACGAGATAACCCTGATATGATGTGATTTTTAACTTCGTAATACCTTACGAATGTATAAAAGGATACTATTTTCATAATAGGAAGCTTGATTGTACTTGAAATTGTTTATAATTAGTATCATTATCAGGTAAGGAAGGTTATTTAAAAGATATTATCGATTAAAATTGACAATTTTATACCTAATAAGAGAATAAGGTCTTGTACGATCTTCGGAAGGTGCTGCGTAGTGCTACTATTGGATTGAAAGTGATCTTGTGAGTAAACATTCCTTAGGGAATGATGTTTGAACATTGTAGTACGACGTGGGACATTGTTTTGGTTATTTTAGGGCAAGTGGGGGAGCCCTGCAACATAGGAAATTATTATTATTGGTTTATAATTTTGAAAATATATGTATGAGAGGTTATAATTTTGTTTTTGGTAATTATATTGTTATTAGTATATGTGGAGGAGATATTTGTGTTTATATAATTGTGTTTATAATTAATGTATCTGTTTTTAACAATTTTTAGGATCAATTGTTGTAATTTGTGTTATTTAGAAATTTTGACCACATGTAATTTTTAATTAAAATAATGGTAATTTTGTCAGGATTGTTATTATAGAATTTGTTTTATCATATTTTGCTTATTAACATTGTTATTAATAATTTTATAACGTTGTAAATCAGCTGTCATGTGAACAGATAGTATTTTTGAATTTCATTGGTCCATTTTGGGAATTAATATGCGTGAAAGTTCCAAATTTGCGTAATTTTGGAATTCAGTTGATATTTGGCAATAGAAGCAGAAAGACGTATTTGAGTGTTCTCTGCAAATTTATATTTTATGTCGATAAAGTTCAATTTCGTTTAAAAGTAGGTGTGTCTACAGTTTTATTTATGTGAAGAATTTTGGAGGTTAAATGTTAATAAGAATTATTTTATATAAATAATGTTTATTTGAGTTCAACAGTTGATAAGTATTACGTATTTATTTAAATTTTAAAATAAAACTTACATAACGTGCAAAGTTAAATGGAGTTATTTCTTCTAATGTCTTGCTAACCTGAAATATAAAAATTTAAAACTGAGTTCATTACTTTGTTATAAAGAAAAGGTAACTTACCTGTATTCAGTAATGAGAATATAATAAAAGAGTCTAGTGTTAACTGGAAGTTGCACAACACTTTATTAAAATAATAAATGATTGACCAACGATCGAGGTCATGGGTGCCGCGAGATGAAGCAGAGAAGTAACGCTGTCTTGATAAAATTGGCGGGAAGATTGCTGACTGTTGCAGTTCTAACAATTCAGATGTACACTGGATGGCATCAGTTTGGATTAAGATAAGCTTACTTTGGTTTAATACTTGTATTTGTGTAATATTTTATTGTTGGAATTTTATAACTGTCTGTGGCGAGGTCACGAACTGAAACCCTGAGATATTTATGTTTTTATATGCTGGTATATTTTAATTTGTGTTATTGGCGTAACCAACATAAAGATTTAATTTTTGAGCTAGCCGAGGTAAATCAAATTTATTTGAGTTTAATAATAATTATTTATTAATAAAATATTACATAACATCTTTTATGTCACCATCAACGTGGGTTGAATTATTTATTTATTATAACATAATACACAGCAATATATATATATATATATATATAGCGAGTTTGTACAGCCTAAACCGGCCGTGTCTCGCATTCTAAATGCCATAGCTCCCTATTTTCCCATAGGTCCTCTGCTAATTCTCGCTTCTCTATTACCTATCTTACATCATCATTTCACATTCTATGTGGACGACCTCTCTTCCTTCTCTCGAGCGGATTCCATGCCCATACCCTCCGTGGACACCTGTGGGGTTGCATACGTCTCATACGTCCATACCAGAATAATCTTTTTCTCTCTCTTTCTTCCATTAGTTATATTTCTAATCATATTTGTCTTCTAATCTCTTCATCTGTGATATGTTCCAGCCTACTTATTCCACAGCATCGTCTTAAATAGCCCATCTCGGTCGGTAGCAGCTTGTATTTATTTCTTTTTGTGATTTCAGATGTTTCGGACGCATATGTGAGGATACTCTTCACCATAGTATTATATATTCATTTTTGTTTGTTTCCGTAGATGCTTTGACCACAGCAATTTGAGGTACTTGCTTTGTTTATGTTATTCTAATTGTTATTTCTTTTTGGCCGTTCCCTTACTCTGACGTCATTACTCCCAAATATTTGTATTCTCTACATACTTTTATACTCTTTCCTTCTATGTCTAGATCCCTTCCCTTTCCTCCTGGGAGTAGAAATACTCATTTTCTATTTCTATACCCATAGGTTTACACTTTTCTTGCCATTCCTTTAATACTTCATGTATGTATAGTTTGAAAAGGGTAGGCGATAGGCAGCAGCCCTGCCGCAGTCCTTTTGAAGCCTGAAGATATTTATTATATATAGTATATATGAATAAAGAGTACAGCTGATAAGTTTTAATTATTTCAGGTTAGGGATGTGCAGCTAATAAAATTCTTCGAAGAATTTTATTAGCTGCACATCCCTAACCTCAAATAATATATTATATATATATATTATATTTATTTCCAATTTCCGCTTCATCATACATATCTTTAATTGCGTCGATATATATCTGATTTAAATTCGTTTTTTTCTAATACCTCGAACATGTTTGATATAGGGACAATCATATGCTTTTTCTTAGCTTTCTTTAGCGTATTATATAACTAAAGAGGTTTAAAAAGCTTCTATCACTAATTTTAGTTTTTTAGTAATAAGAATATTAATCTGATAAATCTAAAATGTTATCACTGATTTACTTAATGCCGATGTTTCACTATGTCGCACACTGTACTGATGAAAAGGGTTCATTCAATATACAGTTTGGTATAGCTACTCGCTACCACTCAAAATGTCGATAGGAAGCTTCCGTTTTAATCTGCAACAACGGTTGACCTATATGACAATAAACTGCTTTCTAATAAACCACTGCGCTTTGGTTTTGGTACGCAGCACTTTATTCTGTAACACCTTAAGTTTGTCTAGGTTAATTTTTTATTTAGCACTTCAGATACAGCATTCATAGGTGATGATGGGCCTGATTATGCAAGTGTAAATTAGGGTTCCACATTGTATCGACTATTTATTAAAGATTGTGTAGAGCATGGTTAGTCCAGCGATTCCAGAAGATTGGAGTATCGTTGGTAAGAATGTTCTGTGGATCTCTTGATGGGCGTAGGGTGATTTTTGTTTTGTGTTAACAGAGTTTTTTAATTGGTACAATCCCAAATTGAGTTAATCTACACTTGTTTGTAAGCAATAGCTTCCACTAAGGCTTCCTGAAGATTTAAGTTGTGGTTTGTTGGGTTAAAAATTTTGTCAGGAACTGCCATTTTATTTTGAAGACCCGTTACGTAATTATATGCTACTTTTGAAGACTTCCAATCCCTACTTCTTTTTAGACCAAAGATGTCAGTTCCTGTATTGGCCAGCAACGTCGCAGAAGACCTTCTAAAAGAGTGGCCGGTGTACACAGCAGGATTTTCTAAGTTGGGGAATTTTGCAATTTCCATTATGATTTTTTCAAGAATATTCTTGATTAGCATATTTAGCGTTTCTTTCGGTATCTAAGAAAGAAACGTCGATGGTGCGTATTTTGGGGTCTCATATTAGTAAACTTCCTAAATATTTAGAGATACTGCATATCTTCTTTTCCTTCTCTTTCAATTATAGTAGAAGTACGTTGAGTGTGGTTTTTTGAATTTGGTATTTTAATCAGTACCACAGAATTTTTATCTATGACATCATGTACTATCAGTTTATATAGTTCGTTCATCTTTACAACAAGCTGCAGTTATTCCGATTATTATTACAACCTTAAAATAGAGTGTAGATAAAAATGTATATATTTACAAAATGTACTGAATATTTCAAATACCTTCATAATTAAGTACGGTGCGTTTGCATCGTTTTTCCTTTTAAGCAAAGCTCTTAATTTTGGAAAAGTCGCTATATCAATGTTGTCGTGTATAGAAAGCATAGCCTTCAGCATTGCGTATTCACACCACATACTAGCCTGAGACTTCAATATTGCGCCTCTCATTAAAAATACGCAAGAAGAAGCTTCTCATTAATGTTGGTTACGATTTTCATGTTACACCAATCTTTGAAAGCACAGTAGGTGAACTCGTACTTTTTCTCAGATTTTTCAGGTATCAACTGTAATGCAGCTGTATTCGCAGCAGCTTCAATCTCTGCTGAAACCTCGTCGGCAGAAACATCCATATTTTAGTCGAAAGGCAAAGAAATTTTCTCAAACTCACGTTAAAACTGGAAGCAATCAAAATCTTTCTTGTTTATACCAATTTTTATGGGTATATTTTAAATGAGCACCAAAATAATTATTGAGCCACAACATTACTTGCCAAGTTTTGTACTTTGCCTCCAAAATAGTATTTGGCCATCAAAAGTTATAAACGAGCACCAAAAAACCTCAACCAGAAATAGAATTTATGAGCACCTGGAATGTTAACAAAGTTTGCATAAATATTAAAGCCGTACCTAAAGTAATACATGAACACCGAAAACATTAAATAATCTCCAAAATTAATGTATGATATCCAATAAAAGCCTATGAGCTGAAAGTTAAATTAAATGAAAACCCAAACTAAATAATGTTTCCTAAAAATTATCAGTGCACACCAAATATACTATACAAACCCCAAAATAATGGTTGGGAATAATACTGGGAGCACCAAAAAATAAGAACGGGTTGTCAACCTGTGCACGACATGACGCCAGCTCCCAGAATGCAACAAAAGAGCAGTTAGTTGCCTTCTTGTAATCACCGAGAACGCAGGTAGCGTTGTTCATTGTGAAAACTATGTAAGTATTACAGTATACAGGGTCAAAAATACATTATTTTGGGAAAATATAGGTAATATTAGTAGGTACATATAATATTATTAACTGACTTACGAGATAGAAATTCTTTAAGTATCATTTTAGTAGTATCATATTATTTTTTTTGCTGTGTTCTTGGGGCTTAAATGTATTATTATGATGCCGATTCTTGTTTATTTTGGTGTTCAAATATTTAGTGATAAAGTAAGATTTGTGGTGTCAACAATAATAAGTTGCTGCTGAGATAGATAAATAAACTTCAAAACTCAATACTTTGGGGCTCAAAAATAAATAATTTGGTAATTAAATTTTGGTGCTCAACTATGATTTTTGGTGGCACAAGACAAATATTTAGAGGTCATATCAATATTACTTTGGTGCTCGGTTATAACCCAATTTTTATTGCTCAATAGTAATTATTCATGGGGCGCTAAGATAGACTCTATTTTCACAGATATAAAAATGATTTTGACAGAAGTCGGAATTTCATCAAATGTCATGTTAGATCTCAACCTTGGTTGATTTTACGTTAGCGAATGTCTTTGTACCCAAAGCTATAGCCTTAAACGTAGAACTCAACTTACTCCCCATGGTACATAAACTACTAATACATGCTTGAAAATGGGAATCAAGAGCTAGATATATGAAAGTAATCAATCTTGATGATGATGATGATGATAAGAAATAAACTTGACGATAATTTCATAAAGTTTGAAATATCCTACGTATCCTTGCGTAATTCATGAACTACGGAATAAAAACGAAAGAAAAATTTGAATACATAACGGATTATCGCTAGGTTGGTAAAGGGTCAATATTATTTCACTTTAACTGACGTGATATCTCTTGAAATAAGCGAAATTCACGAATTTTAAACACTTTGTTTACCTAAGGGAGATTAGTCGTAGTAAATAAATAACATTTCAAGACACATTATTTAGCATTAAAAAAATTTTACGTAGTAGACTAGCGAGTAATTTTATCAACGCTGGCGTATGGCGTAGCTTATCAACCCGTACATCTCCTAGCTCTTTCCACTCTTTTATTGTATTGTATTTTAGTTGAGCCAGTTTTCCAAACATCTCTACGCACTGCAGCCATTTTTGACCTATTGAACACTCTAACTACAAATTTCTCCTATCTGGAGTAGTTCCAACCTCAGCTGTGATTTTTAACGTATCATACCTCGGACCTACAGCGTTATTTCTTAACCGACAGAAGGCCCACTATCAGATTCTTCCCAGCTAAAACAATCTCACTCACTTCAGTCAGGGTCGAACCCACGTCCCTTGAATCTATAGGCAAGTGTGCTAACCACTACACCACCGGGTCCGGCCTGTTCCCACTCTTACGTAAGCAAGTGAAAATTGGTTTCTTTCTCAAAAACGTAAATCCATAATTCAGAATTCATAGGTGACTTGTCTTAGGAAACTCAAGAGCTGCACAAAATCAGACTTTTTAAATCTTCAAAACGAAAAAATACAAAAGAAATTAGAAATATTTTCCATTGTCAATAAAATAACCGAATATCAGAGAAACTAGAAGAACATCTGCAATGTATAGATAATGAGATAATACCCAGCAAATCTTAAATTATAAGACGTGGAAGAAGATGAGACGTCCGAGAAAGAGATGGGGCGACGTGTAAAATCCGAAGGAACACATTATACCTAAACCATGTACTCAATCAGAAGAAGGAAGGCATAACTTCGTGTATATCCGTAAAATGGTTTTAATAAATCACGAAAGACGTATAAGGAAGATAACGTATTGTAGGGATTGCATCTTCCGAGTGTTCGTAGTACAGTACTACGAAGACTCTGAAGATGCAAGCTGCAATGTCTTGCGAAACTTTAGTTTGTTTAGGTTCACAATCAGTAATCTGTAATTCTACCTTTGCTGAGTATGACCTCCATCGACGACGCGGTTGAAGCCGAAAATTAATCATAGTGTTGACGATTCGTCTTCTTCCAATACTTCGTTTTTCTTGGATTTTACCCTGTAGTACAACCCGTGTGGTGTAATATTTTTCTCCTCTCGTAAAATTTCCGAAGTACTCCACCTTCCTTTTCTTGATAATGTTCAAGATTTCTTTGTTGTTTTTTCATATGTTTCAGTATATCTTCATTTGATACTCTGTCTATCCAGGAAACTCTCAGAATTCTCCAATAACACCACTTTTTTTAATGCTTCGATCTTCTTCACAGTAGCTTGAATTTACTTTAGTTCTGGTTAAAATTTATAATAGAAATTAGTTTAATAGCGTGTTGGTCGTTAGAAATTAAAATATATTGATTATAGACATACATAGAGAGCCTCGGAGTGTTCGCCTTCAATTCTGTAATCAATAGATCAATACCTTAAAACATTACAGAATAGTTTTAATTTAAATTTTAAGCTTTGCCACTTGTTTGACCATAATATTATAAAAGACCATTTATTTAATACAGTACAAAGCAGAAACATTTGAAACGCAATTTAGCAGAATTGCCATTTTTCTTAGATTTAACGGATGCTGTCATTAAAACGTTTTGAGATTATTTCATCTAATCAAAACATTGTATTGAAAATAAGTAAAACTCTTTCTAATTACCCTATTTTGAGGTATTAATTCAGCATAATAGAAAACCTCTCTTAACTATTAAAAGTTTGATATAAACAGCATTCGGCTAGTATTAAATTTAGGACAATTTCAGTGTAACCCTCAATTGAGCATTATTGATACGATCAAAATACATGTCTGGTTTTTAGGTACATACAAATGTCGGAACGCTCACATACTTTTTTTTATAACGGAACTATATAAATAATCTAATAATTATTAGCTTTACATTAATCGTTTTGCGTCGCGTTGGATTAATTTCGTAATCTTGCAGTTTATATTACTTTCGACGGAACTTATTATTAGTTACTAGTTATTGTAAGAACGAATTTAATCACGGATCAAGCAACGATTAATCACTTATTGGTTAAATCTTTGAGTGACAATTTCGACTAAATGACTGTCCGTTTTTTACAAAAGTAGCACAAAATGCACGTTAAGTTTGTTATACGACATTTAATACCGTAAACTTCTTGTCGGTAATTTTGCTTCTCATGAAAAGTTTGAAAAATAAATAGCTTCGCATGTGGCTACAGGTAACTACATAAGACTTAATTTTATTATAGAATAATGCTGAAATTTAGCTCGCTGCATAACAAATGTACGTCCCACCCGTGGTATCATAAAACTTTGTAATACATTGAAGTAGCAAAAAACAACGTGTTTAGTTTTCACGTCACACCTTGGATATGTAAATCGCACACATTCGCTTTGAATTTTTTAGCGCTATGTGGGAAGCTCATATAATACTCTTATATCATTCACTCTTCGGGGAAGGCACTGACAGAGAATTGTCGAAGACCTTTCGAATCTAATACGTGGGAGTGTCGGGGGATATTTGTAATCTCTCTCTAGAGGTGCAACTTCAAAAGTCTGTAGGGTAAAACAAAGCCCTAAAGCGTACTACAAAATACTGTGAAGTAAATTCGTTGTTGATTCACTTGAGACAAAGAATGTTTCATTTTTTCAGCTTTATGGTCTAGTAGAGGTACGAAATCACTGACAGAAGCAATATATTTAAAAGTGAAAAGCACAAATAGGATTAGGAAGAATGGATGACTTAAAAACCTAAAATAACACAACATTAGGTCTGGTAAATTAAGATATTTCATTAAATATATTGGACAAAGAAAAGTCTGTTGAGGGTTTGTATTTTTTTCTTATTATTTTGGTGATATTTTAGCTTGTATTCCTTCTACTTCATGTTAATCGAATGAGACACAAGACTGTCTGCCAACGGTTTCCCTGATACGGTTGCGTTGCTGATTCAGCATATACCCCGATATGCTCTCTCACTACTGCAGTTCCTTAATATGAATAAAGTTGAGTTGCTATACAGGACGATTGGGAAAAATCCATTAAACTTCAAGATCAAAATTCTGACCAATAATGATAAAGTGCCGCACCAACCACTTTATTTTAGGTTTTAAACGGACAA
>JABXWE010002397.1:0-53177 GCA_014611495.1 Limonius californicus | reverse complement strand
AAAAAAAAAAAAAAAAAGATCAGTAGCGCACAAACATAACATTTTAAAATTTCGATGTAATTATTATGGATATTATCAATAAATAATACCCAAATTTTTGCATGTGGTGTTTGTTACACCCCGTACCTAGTAGAATAGTAATAATTAGTTAAGGACTGTATAAAGCAGGAATTCATGATTGCGCGTAAATTGCTTGGTGACGTTGTAATATTGTTAACTGCAATTGCGAGGTTTCGAAATTAATTCCCGAATTCACGTTGCAGCTGCCGTTACGAGAAACGAATGCAAAAGTAAGGCAGTATATCATAATTCACAGTTTTATCTATGGATGGTGGTGGAGCGAACATCAAACAGCTGCAACCCATCCACAGTTATTAGAGTGATCAGAAAATTCTCTGAGACGGAAAAAATTGAAAATAAACCCCGCAGTGGTCGTACGAAATAAATATCAGTGAGAGACGAGCCTGGCAGACAGAAGTCTTAATTCTACAGATTTAACCAAACTATGGTTCAACTCTACTGGTGTAAGTGTACGCACTTCTAGGGGTGACTTAGGAGTTGCAAAGCCCGGAAGAAACCCCTCCTATCAGAAAAACAGAGGCTCCACCGTTTGAGACGGGTAAAGGATCATCGCCATTGGTTCCCAGAACAATGGCAGAAGGTATTATTTAATGATGAATCTACCTTTAACATCAATAATCATGCCGGAAACGCATATTATCGAAGATTTCCTGGAGAAGAATTTTCACGACAGTGTGTTCTGCCAACAATTAAACATCCAACCTCTGTGACGATACGGGACTGCTTGTCTGCTGAAGGTGTTGGTATACTGCATGTTGTATCTGGCATGACGAATGCAACCAAATACATTCATGTCGTACAAGAGAAGATGCTGCCTAGTCGAAAGGAGTTACTTCCTAACAAAACCTTCATCTATCAAGATGATAATGCTCCTTGCGACAGAGCAAAGGTTGTTTAATCTTGGATGTTCACTAATAAGTTAAAAGAATAGACTGGCCAGCATAATCCCCGGAGCGGAATTCAATAGAAAACCTATGGGAGAGGATTTCTAAGATTATTTCAGGAAAAAAGCCCGCAATAGTATTGGAATTACGAAGGAAGAATTACAAAAACTGGCGAATTCTATGCTAAAATTGTGCGAATTATTTATTAAAAACAAAGGATGGCCTATTAAGTATTAAAATAGTTTATAATTAATTAGTGTGTATTGTAATAAACGTTTAGGTGTAGACTACATTATTGTACATAATGTAGAATTTGTGTGTTTTCGAATAAATTTTATATTTCGAATTGTTTTTTTTTATTGATTAACATTTGGGCTATTATTATAACTAACATTGTTTTTAAATACCTGTATTATATTTGCAATGATGAAATAAAAGATGGTTTAAACTTCAATTTATCTCATTTGTGCAACTGATGCAGAACTTTTTCACACCACTGTACATAGGTAATACAGTTAATCTAATTGAGTTCAAATAAACCTAACCTGATTAAAAGTTTAATTTTTATTAATAACCCCAATTAACGTTGCAGTAGTATGTGTTTAAAAAAAAATACCACACGACTGTGTCTTACAAAATCGTAACGCTGAAATTAAGCGTTATAATGGTGTTTTTCTCTTTTTATCGGAATTCTCACAAAGTAAAGCATTCATCACGTTAATTAATCAGTCGTAGACTCTGAATCGAACGTTAGTCGAATTGCAAATTCTAATTTCAGTTTAGCACTGATGTAATATATTTAAAAGTTCTGTTCCGTACATGGATCTCAATTCCGTTTTCGTTTTGTAAATAACCCAGACCTTTGATACGGATTTTAAAATTTCCATCATTTGAACGAACATACTTTGTATATTGGAAGCTAGATCAAATCATTGTATTTAATCAGAATGATTTAACTGCTCAATTAGATTTACATGTACCAATAAACTTCAAATTGGTTTACATATTAACCAAATTATTGATGTGTTCTCTTGATGTTTAAATTTTCAATTTAAAGCAATCACTTGGACGTATAACTAAACGTAATTTGTTCAGTGAAGCATACAATATGATACTAATTTGAGATCGTATTTCGTTTGATTTGCAATTCAAAAATTTTTCAGGATCCAGATAGAGCTTATCTCGAATTTTTAGAGAATGCGTTTACTTCGATTGCCTGGTAGTGATCAGCTCTTTCATCATTAGATTGGCATGAATTATGAGGGCCTTTATATTAATCGGATATTACAATCGCACATTTCATGTATTTTTACAAGAAGTTACATAAGTATTTATGGGTCGTATTATTTTATAAATTTAGCTGTTCCAGGTTCATTGAAGAAATATATGACAAAATTGATATTTTATTCATAGAACTGCTATTAGTTTGACTAATGAATAATTTATACTCTCTGTTGAAAAATACCTAGCTGAATATGTGGGTTACCGTAATTTGTTCAGTAGTTGTTCAATAAAAAATATTCTTCAACTTCCTGCTTAAGTTGAAAAGCGTATCTGAAGTACGATGCTCACAAAAGGGGCCTAAATTATACATAGATTACATTTACTTTGTATTTCTATAATACCACATTGAAATATAAATTAGTAATATTGTTTTACTTTTTAAATGTTGTGTTGTAACACCGCCTAAGAAGACGCGCTAATGGCGTCGGTGTGACGCAATGGGCGAGAATCTGTTTTGCGAAGCGAACTTTGGGAGTTCGAATTCTCAATCTATCATAATTTTTTTAAATACGAGGCTGTTTCAAATGGAATCCGGATAGTGAATTGACAAAAAAATGTTATCACTTTTCTATATAGCCCCCCTGCCTCTCAATACACCTTTTCCATTTGTCAACCAAAGCCTCTATTCCATCGGAGAAGAATTATTTTGGTTTTGTGCGCAACCACTCATGCACCGCATTTTTCACGTTCTCATCATCCGGAAAATGCAGCCCACCTAAATCTCTTTTATGTGCTCCAAACATATGGTAATCGCTTGGTGCTAGATCGGGAGAATACGGAGGATGTTCACTAACTTCAAATCTAAGTTTTTCTATTACTGCCTTGGTTTCCATCGAGCTATGCGACCGAGCATTGTCGTGTTGGGGCAAAACACCTTTTGACAGAAATCTGCGTCGTTTTGTCCTTATAGCTGGCTTCAGTTTATCTTTTAATAGGCTGCACTATTGATTGTGGTACCCTTCATCTTGTAATCTTCTACAAGTACTCATTTCTTATCCCAAAACACAGTCAACATTAACTTTCTAGCCGATGGAGCAGCTTTAAATTTTTTGGATTTTGGTGATGCTGAGTGCCGCCATTCTTTTGATGATTACTTACATTCTGGCTGAAAATGGTGACCCAGGATTCATCACCAGTCACTATACGATTTAAAAAGGCAGCTCCCTCTTTTTCATAACGTAACATAAGAACAGTACAAGCTTCAATCCTTCTTTGTTTAAGTGCAGGCGTTAATTGCCTAGGTACCCATTTCGTACAGACTTTTCTGTATTTCAACTGCTCAAAAACAATATTATGTGTAGAAACGATACTCACATTAATTTTTGAAGCAATTTCTTTTAGTTTTATGCGTCTGTTTTGTAAAATGAGCTCCTGCAGAGTTGTAGTGTTCTTTCCAGTGATTACACGGTTTGCTTGTCCTGGTCGTGGTGCATCTTTCACAGTTTCGGTGCTGCTTTTAAACTTTTTTACCCATTCAAACACACTCGAACCAGCTAAACAGCTACTTCCGTACACCTTAAGCATTCTTGAATGAATTTCAGAAGAATTCACTCCTTCTATAGTTAAAAATCTTATCACAGAACGCGTTTCTTCGGTGGTGCAACTTTGAAGTGACGCCATAGCTGTCAACTGAGAAATTAAATTTGTCTTGTGTTTCCAGACAATTAATAATTAAATCATGTCCTCCCTTAATGTGTGAACTAAGTTATTATTTTCATTATTGGTAATAGGGAATGTATTTAACTTAGTTAAAGACGCAATCCGGATTTTATTTGAAACAGCCTCGTACTTCTTTATGAAACACTTTTTTTCCCTATAAATCCAACGGTGTTATTATCAGGGTCCGGATTTATATGTAATCACATATTCTTTTTGCTGTTACATAGAACATCAAAATTTGGGATTTTTACGTTTTAGCACAAAATGAACTACTGTACAAAGTTTTATTCCGCATATAACTGCATATTTAGAATGTTTACCGCATATTTGCATATTTTACATATTTTGTGATATAGCAGCATATTTCGTACATGTTCTTTACTTTTTCTTAAATTTTAAAACATAGGTTTTAAAATTCCTTGAATTTTTAAAAGGCAAAAATGCGTAGCAACTCGCTACTAACGAGTGTAAAATGCAACTTTTATTTTCTTATTCTTATTCTTAGAATGGTTTTACAACAAAGGTTTAAAGAAGGTTTAACATATCTATACGCACCGCAACCTGTAAAGTTAGAAAATGTAAAACTCCTAGGGTCAGATGCTGTTACATACATGACTAAAGCAGGACAGGCTTTGAAAATATTTTACCCCGATTTGATCCATATGACTTGTATGGCTCACGCTTTACATAGAATAGCAGAACTGGTTTGAATAGAATATCCCCTGGTCAACAAACTAATTAATAGCGGAAAAAAGCTAAGCAAAGTCGCTCCTGAATTGCCATTACCACCACTACCCATAATTACTAGATGGAGAACTTGGACTGAAGCTGTAATACATTATTGCGAAAATTTTAATAAACTAAAAGAAGTATTTCAAGAAATTGTTGATGGTTCTCAAGCCATTTTGGAGTGTAGGACGTGTGTAGCAGATAACAAGATCGTTCAACAATTAGCTTTTATTAAAACACATTCTTCAATTTTGCTAATTTCAATAAAAGATTTGGAAAGTACGCAGGTACCGCTAACTAAATCCATTTAAACCATACATACAGTTATCGATAGCTTGTAAACGGTTCCGGGAACCAAAGGGAAAACCGTTATTTCCAAGCAAGACGCCATTCTAAAAAGATACCCGTGCTACAACACATTCTATAGAATAAATAAGATTTTATAGAGTCAAACTCGTCAAATTGAGGCTGCATGAAGTATGCTTCTATGTGACGTTGAACGCTCGTTTTCCATGTACAAAAAAATTTTAACTTCCGAGAGACACAATTATACAATGGGAAACGTAAATAAAATGATGTTTCTTTATTGTAACGCGGAAAAACAAATCATAATATATTATTATTATTTTATGATATAATGATTAATTCATATTTGCAATAATTTTTTAATATGTATGTAACTCTTAGTTCAAGGTTTCTATGTAAAAATATAAACACTTTCAAGTGATATTTCAAATTTTCTACATCGTGTTTGGTATGCTCAGTATTTGTCATATAAGTTTTACCGCATATTTTTAGTTTTTAGCGCATATTTTATATATATTCACATACAGGGAATTTTTCTTTTTAGTATACATTACATGTATACTTTTAAAAAGAACGCGTCAATTACGCCTATTATGTAGGCAACCAGCTATACAGACAACTGACACATGCTGTGACCAAAACAATCAAATTATTTCAATGTTAAAAAATAAAATTAATCTTTATTTAGTGTCTTCTTGCGTTTTTTATACAACCATGTACAGTAAAGACGAAAAAGTGGAAATTCTAATGTGGCATCAGAAGAGTAACAGCTTAAGAACTGTGAGAGACTTATTTTCACTTAATTATCTAGAAAGACCTGTTCCTTGTATTCGAACCATACAAACAATTGTTAGAAAATTTAAATCAGAGGGATGCGTAATAAATTCCCATAAAATAAGAACTAAAAGTAATCACGTTTTAACCGAAGAAATAAAATTAAATATTTAATCCTACGTTGAAGAGATCATAATTAATAGTTATAACAAAAACAAATAAATAAAAAAAGTTTGCGATGGCCGGGAATGGAACCCGGATCAACTGCTTGGAAGGCACCTATGCTGACCATTACACCACTTTGCCGCTGATGTATTTTTGTTGTATAGGGAAAGTACAATGTTCACGGACCTTACGAAAACATCACCCTGTCGATTTTTGTATTTAACAAATAAGTCATCATTTGCGTCCTATATACAGGGTGAAATACTTATTTAATATAAACACTGCATCAACATAACCTTCATACTCAAATAATTCACAACTACCGTGACGTTTATTTCTGTTTTTTAGTTGTCGGTATAGTTGGTTGCCTACACAATAGACGTAATTGACGCGTTCTTTTTAAAAGTATACATAGGCAATGTATATTAAAAAGAAAAATTCCCTGTATATTACAGCATATTATAGCAGATTTTTTGCGCATAAAAATGCATATGTAAGTTTTTAGCGCATATAAATCCGGACCCTAGTTATTATTCTGCTTATACATACCGTATACGAATATATAGATTTTTGTTATCATAAAGAACAAAAATTAATTAAACAAATTGTAGTATATTATAAATTATAGTTAAATTAGGGACTGCCCAAAACAGCAAATCGATATTTAGCCCAAAACCCCGACTCCTATTTTGCCGACCATGACCAAAACGCCGACTCGTCTCTAAAACGCCGAACGGCTTTAAACGATGTCACATTGTTCGTGTTTCCTATAACGCAAGTATGAACTTCGTCCAAAACGCCGACCATAACCCGAGTCGCCGTTTTGGTCACTGGGCCACTAAGGATGATAAATTAATTAAACAAATTGTAGTATATTGTAAATTATATTTAAATTAGGGACTGCCCAAAACGGCGAATCGATATTTAGCCAAAACCCCGACTCCTATTCTGCCGACCATGTCCAAAACGCCGAATGGTGTTGGGCCACTAACGATGAGAAAAGTTTAAACAAAATCGTTAGAGCCGACTCTGGTCTATACATTTTTCAAACTTTTTAAAATTGTTGCTTTTATTTATTTTTAATTTCTTCTTTATCGGATAATTTCTTTTTTGAACGGTAGGTACATTTATGGCAACAAATTTGTAAATCACCGTGTATATGTTACATACAAGGTGTGTTAATAATGGCGGATAATATTTACATCATGCTCTTCTACGTTGGTTCCCCATCGGGGAACAAATTTATCAGCGCAGACAATTTCATTCTGTAATAACATGAGGTATCTGTCACTATTCAATGTTCCTTCAATAAAGAATGGTCCAATAATTCTGTCGTCAATGATACCAGCCCAAATATTCAATTTCTTGGGGAATTGAGTACGGTTTTCTTGGTTACAATGAGGATTCTCGAAAGCCGTACCTATCAACAAAATTACTTTAAAAACAAGAAGGAAAGAAAAGGAAGGTCGGTCCTATTGGGTGATTTTACTAATCCTTCTATTTGAATTTTGTAACGTCATACACATTTGTGGAATAACAGTACTCTTGAGTATAATAATTGCTTATTGGTACCAATGAACGTACTTACAGCCTTCTAATCAGTGAGAGGGGGTCAGGTACCTACTAATTAGTAAGCGTAAACAATTAATACTACCTCTTACGCACTTGTTGATCCCTACGAACTCTCCGTTTTAGGAAGTGTAAAAATGTGATTACATTATTTGATGTCAATGCATGATTGTGTTCTAATAAGTGTTTAGCGTAGTTAGATTTTTCTGGGCGTTTGTATTTGTACGAGCGTATGTATTCTTTGTATCTGGTGTCAAAATTTCCAATTGTTGGACCTATGTATACATAATTACAATGTGAACAGTTTAATTTGTAAATACCTGATTTTAATAAAGCGTTTGTTCTATTTTTTGTGTTGAATAATGTATTGAAAGTGTTTTTTGTTGTTTCATAAATTACATTAAATGTACTTATGCTGTTACCCTAGCTACAAATGTTTACTACATTAAATGCTTTTGATAATGACATTGTATGTCGAAATGCGTATCAAGCAAAAATAAAAATAAATACTTGTTGAAATTGCTGGTACTATAGTTTGTTGCTTGGTTTTGAACGTAGAAGCGGATGATGTAACTATTATCTGCCATTTTTAATACACCCTGTATGTAACATATACATGGTGTTTCAAAAACGTGGTGCTAAAAATGTACCTACCGTTCAAAACAGAAGTTATCCTATAAATAAGATATGAAAAAATAAAATATCAAATTTTGTAAAGTTTTGAAAAATATAAACCCAAATTGGTTCTAACGATTTTGTTTAAATTTTTCTCCTCGTTAGTGGCCCAGTGACAAAAGGTCCAAAAGTTGGGTTGTGGTCGGCGCTTTGGACAAACCGCATAGGTGCGTTCGTAGACATTTGGCCGAATGACCAAAACACCGACTCGGTTTGCGGTCGGTGTTTTGGACGAGGTTTATGTTTGCGTTGTACGACATTTCGCCGAATGATCAAAACGCCGACTCGGTTTGTGGTCGGTGTTTTGAACAAGGTTCATACGTTCGTGGATATTTTGCCAAATGGCCAAAACTTCGAATCGATGTACAGTCGGCTTTTTGGATCCAATACAAATTTAGATTCGCATTCGGCTTCGACGCCATGTTTATGAACGATGTGACGTCATTTAGCGCTGTTCGGCGTTTTGGTCATCAACGCCATTCGGCGTTTTAGATATGTTCGGCGGAATTAGAATCGGCGTTTTGGGCGAAATATTAATTCGGCGTTTTGGGCATTCGGCGTTTTGTCCTGGACCCTTTAAATTGTTTAAGTGGATATGATTCTGTTGGATTCATAAAATAAAGAAGGTCGCTCCACAATACAAATGCTCAACCATTGCACCTCGTCACGCAATTCGCGCGTCAGTTTAGGCGGTAGGTACTACAACTTGAAGAATTGCACATTTCATGCGTTTTTCCTACGGTGCGTATTTAAAGTCAGCGCACGATATACATTTGTAATCCTCTTCTCTCTTCCGTGCATGATATACTTATATACTGACTTGGCTAAAAATGTATTTTAATTGTAGAAATCCATTTAAAATTTTAAACGGAAATTACTGATACCGTGAATATGCAACATGTCAGAATAACCATTAAATCCATCAATACATAAGATTGATATATTAGATTTAGATGCTGCCAAAAACTATAATGCCATTACTACAATGGTGCACGGTCCCAGCTAGATAAAAGTATTATTTTTCATTATTGTTGTTAGTTCGTTATTATATTTATAGGCGTACTATTTTTTACCAGTTCAGTGCTATTTATGGTTTAGTTAGCTTAGTTTACATTTAAACTATTGCCATATCGGGATTACCTTAATGGCTAGCCCGCTCACCAGTTTTATTGCTGTAATATTGTGTTACACCACTATTTTAGGCGCTGATGTATATTCTTCGCTCCTAGATTGTAATGAATTGCTCATGAGATGTGTCGTTGAAGCTGATCCGCATATGCAGCATTCATACCATGCTACTGGTCGAATGATTGCTTCATAAATAAGCGTAGAGTATTCCATTTGCAGTGAGATTTTCCTATTTATTAATGGGCATAGCAGAACGGGTCTAGTACAGCTTTCATTTAATTTACAATTTATATGAAATCACCAAGTTAATTGTTGGTCTAGGTAAACGCCATGGTATTTAGTTGCACTATCCCGTGTGTCCCATGACATTTCTCCATTGTTTATAATAATATTAGCTGGGTTTGCAAGGTGGCGAAGGCTAAACAATTTGGTTTCACATTTTGTCGGGTTAAGGACTATGTGCCATTTTGCCATACAGTTTGAAATTGTATTTACGCTGTATCGTAATTCGTTTGTGAGTTCTAATAGGTTGTTGCTCTGATTGAGTAATACCGTGTCATCGGCGTACATAGCAATTGTTGTATTGCCTAATCGAGGAATATCGTGAATATATAAATTGAATAATAGTGGTCCCAATATGAAGCCCAGTGGCACCCCCGCATTGATAGGTCTGGTTGTTGAAATTGAGAAATTGATTCTTACGAAAAAGGTGCGCTGTGTGAGAAGTGAACGTATAATACTTATCAGGTAATCGGGGGTGTCGATTGTTGAATAGTAAACCTTCCGTCAAGACCTTGTCAAAGGCTTGCCAATATCTAAGAATGCTGCGGTAGTGTACGCTTTGTTTTCATAACCTCTTTCTATGAATTCCACAATTTGCTGTAATTGATGTGTAGTAGAATGTTGAGATCTAAACCCAAAACGAAATGTAGGAACTGTGTTATCTGGTTGTAGGTTCTGAAGTAAAAGCCTATTTATGATTTTTTCCAACAATTTTGACAGTAGTGAGAGCAAGCTGATTGGTCTATAGCTTGATGGGACATTCTTATTTTTGCAAGGTTTATGAAATACTAACGTTTTTGCGTGTTTCCATATGGCAGAAGAGTACGAAAGTCGCAGACAGGCATTAAACACGGATGATAAGTACGCATATCCTTTGGTTGAGAGGTTTTTAATTACAATATTTGGGATAAGATCATATCCTGGTGCATCTCTTTCCTTAAGGCTCATTGCTAGTTTTTTGATTTCCCGTGGCGATCTTGGTTTGATTTCATCACGTACGTTAGGCTCGTGCTGTAGATATTGTCCCACTTCAGTGGGACAGTTATCATGCCGACTGTTATGAGGACATTCATGGAGACTACCGCTCATAAGTTTCTCGTTTTAACCATGTCGGTCATTCGATTTATTGTCTCGCTATTTCGTAACCCAGCGGTCTATATTTCCTACTATGCACACATGTTCAATTTTGTGTTAATTCCGTTTTCTGTCTATCCCTATAGGGTTTTCATTGTTCCTGTTATTAGGAACCATTAAGTTGTTCTTTTTGGTACATAATTCATGTTCAGTCTGCACATGTTCTACAAATTTATTCTACAGTAATGTTTTTGTTCTTGTTGTTTATAATACATTTCCAAATATCATTTTAGGGTGTTAATTTGTTGTGTGACGTTATTCAGCGTATAGCCTCGGCTGTAAATATGTATGCAGAACTAGTTGAAGGCGATAAACTGTTTGAAGGCATCGTTATTGGGCTTAAACAACTTTTAAAGTATTCGAATCTAACTTTATAAAACCGCTAAACATGTAGCATTCAAAACGAAGTCGAAGAAGACGAAAACCATGACGCATCGTGAACAGCAATTCTTAATACAACAGAATAACGTAGAGACAGAAGATGAACATATTCATTTAGTAGACCTAATACAGTGGGCGGAAAATGATGTTTCTACACATCATTTATCTGATACTTGGTAAACTGGCGGATGCGAGCAAACAGAATTAATTGACGCAGATAGACGGGATCTACCCTACGCCGTACATCAATGTACACACCGAGGGCTCCTCCACGCTCTTGCGTCGGTGGTGAATCGACCGCGATACTGAAGTGCATCTACAGGTTAGTTGATGTGCACACAGCCATTAATTATAGATTAATTACTACTTCGGTGCATATAATACGGTGCACCAATCCTTCCGAGAAAGCTCTACGTACAGTCAGACATTAGGTTATTTACGGGGATCGCGGAAGGACATCCCCTCAGCTTCCACATGCGATGGGGAGAGTTAAATCTTAGTTCCGAAATGATGTATCGTTCATAATAACAATAATAATAATAATGCGAAGTATGCGCCTTACGATACCACCTCCGCCAGCTGACTATCTCTCAAATGATTAAGCATTCCACATACACACTAAACTACTCATACAGCTGTAAAACATATAAATATGAAGTAGGCAATAAAATTAATATCGCACTTTGTATCAGTGTAGCAATAGTAATTAGTTAGTAAAATTATGTGCAAACGCTATTAACAAGTAAACTATGCCAACATGGTGCCAACAATACTGTCTTAAAAAGACTTCCCTTGAATAATATACCACCCTACTGTACTTTGTTCACCCGCAGCATTCCAAGAATCACTTTCTCTATTCACCCGAAACCATTTATTCTCAGAAGTTGTTAAGTGTCAAAAGATGTAAAACCCAAGGTCTAACGTTTGCAGTTTTTATACAAACTTACTACTCTAGCAATGCAAAAAATAAGTCACAGCCGGTGTACGCGTAACTGTTAATTTCAACAATTTGCTGATATTATATTTTCTTATTTCACAACTCGAGGAGCAGTAAACCATTCATTGTAATAAAAAGAAAACGGAGTACAAATGGACACACTGTATGTAATTCAAAACCGAATACGTCTTCTGCCAAAGTGATGCGTTTCAGAGGGGCAATATTTGCTTGCGGAAAGAAAGCTACTAGCGGATCAAGGAAAATGGTTGAATTTGAAAACAAAATGTAATTGAGCATGTATACTATAGTGCTACTAAGTTGGGTTAGAACATTTATGCCTTGGCAACTTCCGAAAATATGCAGTTATGTCAGCTTATTTTGGTAATTGTATATTCCATTATTGGTTGCGCCGTTACCAATTGAGATCAAACACAGCTTCCAGTAGCTGTAATTTTACATTATAGAGAATAGCATGTAGTCGGAACGCATTTAAGAAAAAGCAAGTGCTTTATACATAAGCCCGATAATTATATTTCGGCTACAATAGCACTACCAGATAAGTTTACTAATACTTTTATATCTTTAAACTAAAAACCCTGTTTAGTTAAAGGAAATTATATTAATTCTCCAAAACAGTTCTATAATTATAGCATAAAAATAATGTAATGTTGAGTGTTATGTGTAACAGACACTGTAGAAGGGAAAATCCAAGAATTCCGTAAATTTAAACAAATAGTCTTCAATCAATATACGTGCTCGTAATGTAGGCATGAGATAGAGAACAGTATGGACTAACATTTGTTTAAGGATAGTTGAAAAATGAAGCTGAACCGTGAAGTACGAGTTAAATTAACCGAACATGCTATGCTAAAAAGAAAGATATTCCAAATTCGATCAATGTCGAAAATATGGTGTTACCGTCGTTTTAACTTCAAACGTATCAAATTAATGAACAAATAGGAGAGATTGACAGTGATTTGCACATATTCTGCATTCTTGGTTTTAAACCAGCATTTCTTCGGTGGGGACATTATTGTTCATTGTAACACGTAACATTTCAAATGGTAAACGACCTTGTGATGCCTCACTGAAAAACTCTTAGAAAAAGCTATTCAATAATAGAAAACACTTTTTCTACCTAATACGTTTCCGAAAAATTATTAAATAAAACTCATACGGTTCAGAACCAATTACTTTAATTTAATATAAAATTAATAGTTTAAATGTTCATAATGATTTCCATTATTCGCTAGTTAATTGCGAAGTCTACTCTCAAATTCTTTCCAAACAAAGGTTTATCGCGGAATAGTTCGTTACTCCTCAACTACTCTTTCTCTCAGTTGTGTAACGTACTGATTCTGAGTTTTGACAACAAATTTTAGTTGACCCTATAGGAATAAGTCAAATATGGCGATTTTGGGGGCAATTCTACGAGGGGGTATTGATAAGTACTTAGCCTACCATATAAAACGCCACAATATTTGAAAACAAAAATTTTATTTATTCAACATAGTCTCCTTTAAGACTTATACATTTAGTTCATAAAGTAATTCTAAGCTATTTATAAAAAATCTTTGTCTTGGTCTGCAAACCACTCCTCCACGATACATATTGCTTCGTCTTGTGTCGAAAATCTTTTACGTTTCAAAGGATTTTTGAGTTTTGGGAACAAATAATAGTCTGACGGTGAAAAATCCGAAGAATAGGCTGGGTGATCAATCAATTCAAAACCAATTATATAAATTTTTGCAGTGCAACCAACGACTTGCGAGCAGGAGAGTTGTCTCGCAAAAAGAGCACACCTCTGGGAAGCTTTCCGCGGCGTTTTTCCACAACTTTTTTACGTAATTTAGTTAGTAACTCAGTACAATATGCTCCCTTGATAGTTCTATCCTATTCCAAATAGTCTATCAGAATTATCCCATCTTTGTCCCAGAAAACTGAAGCACGAATCTGCCAGCTGATTTTTGAACACGGAATTTTTTGGGTCGTGGAGAACCAACATGCTTCCACTGTTTGGATTGTAACAAGCTGATCCAAAAAGTTTAAGGAATTTTCTGCAAAACGGCGGCAGATTTCCTTTGACGTTGTCAATCGAACGCGATTCTGATCAACGTTCAAGCATCTTGGAATCCATCTGGCCGAAAGCTTTCTCTTACCCCAAGTCGTGATGAATGATATGACACACACGTTCGTAGAAAATGCGCAATGCTTCTGCAATATCCTTAATCCCAATACGTCGATTTTCTAAAATCATATCATGGATAGAATCAATGTCTTCCGGAGTGGTCACAGAAATTGGTCTTCCCGGGCGGTGCTCATCTTTCACATTTGATCTTCCTCTTTTATATTCCGCAATCCCGTTTTTAATAGTGGCGTATCAAGGGCACTGATCATCATACATACATTTTCTAAAAATATCATTTATGGTGCCTTTCGCAAAATTCTCTTATACCCAATTTAGAAAAATTGCTACTTCACGAACAGGTCAGCAGCCCAGTATAAAAATAAATATCGTTTTTAAAATTTATGTGTTCATTAGCAAGACTTTGAATTACAGCGAATGGAAAAAATGTAAGTCATGGTTTGGATGAGGTAAAAAAACATAAGCGGTGTTCACTTTTTATATACTACTAACACAAAATATGTAGAAGAAACAATACTGTTTTAGAAACGATCCAATATAGACTACAAATGAAAGGTACACAGAAGTACCACTGCTTCATGTCCTGGACAATAAAAAAGGATACTGAACAACTAGTACAGGCATTCGAAATATGGAATCCCATGGAGCGCTCGAATGACAAATGAAGAAGTACTTAACTTAATATGATATACTACGAGTAGCTTTAGAAAAAAGTAGAAGTAAAACGAGGACATGGAAGAAAGGGGAAATCCTGGTTCAGAAACGCCTAAGAATGGATCAACCACAATACCCATACAATCTTCCATACCACCCAGAAAAGGCATAGATTTGTTATAATGGTTGCAACATCAGATGATGCGGTACTAGAAGAAGAAGAAGACAGATTCAACCGTTAACAATAGAGTATTGTATATAAACTTATAAAATATTAGTACAGTACTTATAATTTCTGTTGTCAACAAAATTACATGCGATAGGCCTATAATACCTTTGCTAGATACAAATACTGCAGTCAAAAAGAAGAACATGGCACGAATAATCCGCGCATAGATAATCGAGAGTTTGCTGTATTGTTAAATGCCACATCTGCTTTACATCTTGATTTACCTACGTCTGACTGTCCGCTACTTAATTGGAAAAAAAACGTTTTAGTGATTAAATATTTACCTAAAATATATTAAAGCCTTGAAAAATAGAAGTTTCGTGATTTGGAATATAGTTACTTCAAGTAACTTTCTGTTAAGGGGTAATATTACAAAATATAAATTAACTAAAAAAATTACTAACCGTTTTTCTATTTTTTTGGAAATAATTCGAAATAGCCCTCTTATTAAACCTTAATTACTTTTTAAAAACTACATATCCGCAAAACATAGCCAATAAATAAGATTCCCTATCTTACCGCATCATATCAAAAATAGACCCTTTCTTTTTATCCATCTGCAATAAAAATACAAACATTGTTAAGTGCCAAAAAATTCAAACGACAAAAACACTAAAGCCCTCTCATTTCTTATCGAAGCTCCAAATGCCGCGAGAGGAGTTTTTGAGTTATATATGGAATCGATATAGGCTGCCGACCGGATATAAAATATTAAAATAGTTAGAATTTATATATATTACATTTCCTTGACGGTTTTTACTATCAACACATATAAATCTAAAAATATGGCATGGAACTACTCACAAACAAATAAAAAGAATGTCTAATGCTGTAAAAATTGACTTTTATAGAGATCTTCACAAAGATTCATTTTACAACATACTTAATACGCAATCTAGCTAAACTGCATGTAAACAGAAAAAAATGACTTGCAAACAAAGAACTCCAAGAAACATCCGGATATGGCCTACAATTTTGGACGCTACTTTCTACAAAGAACATCGTATAAATTCCTCCGTAGCATTAGGAATGAAAAAACATCCAGCAAGCGATGGTTGTATAGCAACATGTATGAGAATGATTAAACAGAAGAACCTGAATACCGGAAGGCGGATTTATCCTCAAATACAACTTAATTGCGAGGTGTCTTTCGATATATGATTGTAATTGTGTTTTGCTTATCTGGTTACCAGCTATCAGAATCGGGAAAGATTTATTTTAATAAAGCGAGAATAGCTAACTATAAAGAAGATTACATTATTTTTTTGTGGTCGACAAAAAGAAACGCTTTGCTAATTCATGTTGCAACGAATAGCTTACAAGATAAATTACTGAAATTTTGGTTAATATGACTTCATAAGATGTTTCTATTTGAGACCCCACTGAATAATTGGTTTCTACAAATTACCACCAACGATCAATACCTACATACATACGAAGCCCTTGTATATACAGCTATCACATATAAGTCGAAAAGTTCTAATCAACATATAATCTGTCAAATACCCCTTACCACATAAGTTGCATTTTTTGGTAGGCATTGATGAACTTGGACTATTTAAAATAACTGACTGGGGAATAGGTAATTGGGAATAGGAAAAGCAAAACTTTGAGCTAGTCAAAAATGGAAGTTCAATGCTAATCTGCTAACAAACCAAGGCTTAAATAGTACTAAATTCGTTACTCTTAGACGATTGAGCATCTCTTCTCTTCTTCAACCTGTATCAACCCACTGCTGAATGTAGGTCTCTCCCAGTGATCCATTTTCTGCCTGCTATTTTCACAATATCGTTGGATCATCTAATTTTTTTAGGCGTTTATACGTCTCGTCGACCTTCAAAGGGTCTCCATTCTAGGTATTAACTTCCACTTCCAGCGATTGTCCTCCGTCCTTGTAATGTGCTTTGCCAATTTCCTTTCTATGTACCATATGTACAAAAAAATTTTAGATAAAGGGTGGCTTTGTACTTCAATACGTCGGTCTTTGATGATTTTATGACCATTAAATGTCAGTTTTAATCAGATTTAATATAATAATGGTGTTTACAGAAATACATAAGCGATTCATCGTTGAATCTTATTTTCGCAATGGAAATCTTGAAAATGGGGAATGGATTTACAGTACCCGCCCTTGTATGGTTGAATTTCGACAACAGTTTCCTGATTTTGTGTTTCTGGAGGACGACTTTTTTAATGTGGTACGAAATTGTGTGCGGTTATTTATAGAAACAGGAAGCGTAACACGGAAGAGCGGAAGTGGAAGGCCAACAGTCCGTACAGAGGAGACCATTCAAAATGTTCAAAAGATTATGAATAAAGCACCTACAACATCATTGCGCCGACTTGTACAACAAGTTCCTGTATCTGTAGGTACCTGTAGAACAATTTTGAGAAGAGACATTGGTCTATTTCCTTACAAGATGCAGACAACTCATGAATTGTTACCGGGCGATAATAACAGGCGCGTGTTGTATTGCCAATGGTTCACTCAACATTTATTGAATAACAATGACCTCTTGGATTTAACATTCTTTACAGATGAAGCATGGTTTCATTTATCAGGGTATATTAATTCACAAACCATGAGGATGTGGAGTGCTGAAAACCCTCATATATTTTGTGAGACCCCGTTACATCCCCAGAAAATTGGTCTATGGATAGGTGTCTCTAGAAGACGATTAATTCCCATATTCTTTGAAGGAACCGTCAATGCTCAAAGATATCGAGACAATATCTTAAACCCCTTCACACACCAACTTCATGACGATGAGCTACAACATGGATATTTCCAACAAGACGGTGCCACTTCCCATACGACTCCACAATCCATTGCTTATTTGCGTCAGTTTTTCGACGATCGCCTGATCAGTTTCCGTTGTGAACCAGAATCACTTCTTGAGTTGCGCAACCGAATAGTTGAAGAATGTGCCAATATCACACCCGTTATGCTCCAAATCGCATTTGATAACATGAAAAGGCGTGTAAATTTATGCTTGGATGAAAACGGTGGACATTTTGAACATTTATTGTAATATGTACTTGAAAATAAACCCTCGACCCCCTCAATTTAAAAGCAGTTCCAAAGTGCGACATACGTTCTGACATACAAAGCCACCCTTTATCTAAAATTTTTTTGTACATGTGGTACTACATCTGATACTCTTGTATGACTGCGAATTCACTCATGTGTTTTTCGGTTGCGTAAAGGTATTCCAAGCACAGCCCTTTCTATTGCACTTTGGTTAACTCTGAACTTATTGACCAGGATTGGCCGTTAACGTCCACTTCTCAGCAGCATAAAGCTTGTTTACATCTGAAAACTGACAAAAGATACAGAGTCGCAAGTTTGGACAAAAAATGTAACTTTGAAAAATTAGATGATATGCCTAGTGACGGTCCTTACAAATAGTTAACCCAAAATCGCCTAAGAAACATTATCAGCAAAAAAAAAGACATTTTCAGAGAGTTGTCTTCTTCATGATACCCAGTATGTCGGGTATTAACACACCAATTTATATGTTTCCGAAAACATTAAATACAGAAATTGGAAATTTACCTACACAGCAATTTAGTTTTTTCGGTAGAGAATTGCAATAAAATTCATCAGCAAATTAAAACCCTTGAACTACTTCGAGATGAAATTTTAGTTTCTTTCTATGCGAGTGCTTTGTTTCTTAATATTCAATTTCAAAATATTATGATCTATCTACAGAATTTACTCACTGCAAACTATTTGGATCCTGAACAAATTAGCGAATATTTTGGGCTAACTACTCTCTATATGTCCCAAAATTGCTGTCAAATAGGAGACGACTTCTATGCACAGCAAAAGGGTCCTGCAGTGGTAACATATCTCCATTCGCTACAACCTTGTTATGAGTACATTCGAAATTCAAATTAAAAATAATGCACAACATTTCCCCAGGGTCTGGAATAGGTATGTGGATACCATTTTTACCGTTTCGGATACCACTAAACATTCCATGATTTTGAAAATCAACTAAATTCCATATTTCAGTCAATAAAATTGTAAACAATTAGAATTCGAAATTTAGAGGAAAGTAATTATTGTTTTCAACATGAAATTGTGGTCTTAAATTTTATGGTACATAGACATTTAACTTAGCTTTAGCAATTTAAACACATCCAGGGCTGAATATTGCTATATAAAAAATATTGCCTCCAACAATGGTTTTTATCTAGACATTATTTATAATATCATTAAGAAACATAAATTGGGATTTAATATTCGTAATTAAATGACTTTACTAAGTTCCCAATCTCAAGAAAACACCATTAATCTCATTAAAATGTCATTCCAATTTTCAACCAAAAGCCTTGGTAAAATGTGCAAACAAATCTCTTATTAGATAAAGTGAAGATGGCAACTTAGTTGCCCAGGTATGTATTAGGTGTTACAAATTTCGTGATAGTAGCGGTTTTTCTAAAGTTTTATAAACTTCAATCACTGTCTCCATTTCATCCTATTTTAATCAATATATTCAAATCAGTAATATGCGCAATTTAAGCGATTTTATGTTTCAAACTTTATTAACATTATTAACACTGAAAACAAACAAACTGTCGAATTAACTACTTTGGATTTTTGTATAGGATTTTTTGAAAGTTTAGCAATACGCAATGCCTGTAAATGCTCCTGTCTAGTTGTACCAGGGAACTGAACAAAGCCGTCAACAACAATTCGAGCAAGTTTCGGCATTTTTAAAAGGGTGCGAAGTTGCTTCCAGAGAAGATGTCGAGCCTGTGGCGATATGGAATGAGGGTATTTCAAACATGTTTTTTAAAAATCTAACATCTAGTTAACTGTGTGTATATTGTAACGTTGCGGCCCGCTGCTCATACGAGACGCGAACGTTTCAAAATTTATTTACCTAGGTAGTCTCTGGAGTTGTCCAGGATTCAATTATACGGGCTTGAAAAACAATAAATTTTTATTAAACTGGTTTAACTACATGTACAGAATATTTGTTAAATGAATATAAGCAATTCTAATGTATAAACAAATCAAATAAATCTTGGGTACGCCACTGTGTGTGACCAAATCAAAGAAAATCCTGGATACGCCACTGGGTTTCGAGTAGTTGCAGTGTTTTGTTCCTTCCGGGTCACTGGAACTGCTCACAGCTGATCGTGGTAGGTCACTCTTCCTGCAGTGAACCAAAATGGCCGACATGTACACCAGCATGCGAGCAACACAAACACTCAAATTAATTTTATTTTCTGTGGCCAACGGAACGAAATTCTCTTGTGTTTGGATCAACGGAATACGGGATTAGTGATCGTGAATTGCACCTTTTACAGCGTAAGAATATGTGCTTTAATGAACTCAACTGCGGCCGGCTCCGGGTAAGATTCACCAGAGCTTCAATCGCCGCACGTAGCTTACAGAATAAACAATCTGAATGTATGAATTGCAAAAATTTACGTTATTCTATCTTCAAACAGGTGTTTTATAAGTAAATCATTGTTCCTGGAAGTCACTCAATCTACGCGATTCGTAACAGGGCAGTTTAGTACAAATAAATTTAACTTTGCTTCGCTTTGCTTATTACTATTTTAATATTCTAGCTTTTATATTCAAAATTTCGGATACACGGATAATTCCCTAATTAGTTGACTAAAATTCTCCAGTCTTTCTAAGAAAAGAGGGATTTAATTTTCCCCACAGGTGTGCACATAATACTCTGCGACAGAATCTGTGGATCGCTTTGAATTGTTCAAAATGCTCCAAATCAATTCAAAATTCACTAACGGGACTTACAAGAATTTGGCGTTTCGTGAAATTGCTCCAGGAATCAAGACAAACCTTGTACAGGGTGTTCAACTACTAACAACAGAGGGTATTACAGTTTGGATACGTCGCCAATTCGAACGCTGGCCCTCCAAAAAATAATAGCCTTACAGAATTATTTATTGCTGTTCTACGATTCAAACACCGGAGAACGACCAATAAAACTGTCTGCACAGGGAAAACGTACTACAGGGCACTCAAATAAACGAGCAAAGCAAGTTAAATGTATATATCTACTAACTTTACTGTTAAAAATGTCCTGGCAATCCCAACGTTTTCGAACGGCGGTACGCTTAAATAAATTGACCCCAACGGCCACGTACGATCGTCGGGCACTGGATCGCTTCGCTTCGGACTCGGTCACTGGAAAATCAAAATAATTAAAATCGTGAATACAACGGCAAAACACTGGAAAATTATGAATTCACTTGTAGGTAAGTATCAGGAATTATTAAACGGGTTTCTACTAGACTGGTTATTTACAAGAACGGATTTTTAACACTGGAATGTTTAAGAATACTCTTAAAGAAGGCTGCGGAATATTTCTGACTTTTGATGAAATCAAGAGCCAGGAAATAAAGATAATTCAAATGGCCGCGCGTGCGGTTTTATACGAGCCATTTCTCCACTTCCGTAATGCGCGCTCCCCTCTCTGCCGGGGAAAGGGACGCTTGTTCTGTAACATTTTACGTCACGGTGGTTCCAGATGTACAGCCCGTCAAACGACAAGTTTCACTTGGGATGTGTAGAAGAAGAAGTGAGACGGCATTCGGAGCAAATGAGATGCACTTACTTTCGGTTCTCCACTTTGTCGAAGTACACTCAGTACACCAAGTTATTTACATATTTACGATACGGGGTAGCAGAGAGCTTAATATTTTATGATAATTTTTGTGAGTCAGAAGCGATTAGTGTTGTGAGTCACAAACTATAAGTACTAAGTAGTCTATTATCAAAATACCTGGAAACATTGATGTTGTTAGCTTAACATTCCAATAACTGCAATTGTTTAAGTTAAAGTAAAAATCAATTAAGTTGTTTATTAGCATATTTACAGAACTTATTACTATTAGCATATTTACAGAACTTATTACTATGAACTTATTCTGATGATGCATCAGAAGTAGAATAATCACTGAAATGCTCACTGTCACTGTCGTTTTCACCCAAGTTTATTATTATATTATCTATTACTAAATCTAAAGCCGGTTCCATGTCCATATATGTTTTTTTCAAATGTTTTCGTGTGCTCACAGCGCGATTTCCACTCATCACTTGGAAACCTTGCAAAAAACTCGTCGCACAGTGTTTCCACCTCTTTTTTATTGAAATTAACATTTCGTTGGCCGACGTATTGTTTTAAAGATGCCCACACTAGCTCTATGGGATTTAAATCCGGATGGTACGGGTGCAGTCGCAAAACATCATGGCCTTTTTCTTGCAGTAATCGGTCTATCTCATATGTTTTGTAACGAGGTTTGTATAACTTAATCAAATTATACAAATCCGTCTTAAGCATGTCGTCTGCAAATGAAATCCCTTTTTGTAGAAGCCAGTTTTGCATATCTTGCTTCCTGGTGGCTGTGGTGGGACACTTATCGATTTGTACGTTATGATACGGGGCATTATCAATAACAACTAACAAGTACACATTTAGGCGGCAGATTTGGTATCAGTTTTTCTTGTAGCCACTTTTTATAATTCGCAAAATTCATTTCGTTGTGGTAATCCCCCGTTTTAACGGCCGATCTAAATCTTAAATACGCGTTTTCCACAAAACCGTTTTCACTCCCCGCGTGCACAATAATTAATCGGTCGCCCTTTGACACTGGCTTTCTTAATCCTTTGTTGCTTTCATCACTCCAACTGTTTTCGAGGGTATGGGAAGCATGAACGTAGGTTTCATCCATGTAAATTATTGGCCGATTTTCTTCGCGATATCGTTCCATATTGCGCAAAAAATTTAGCCGCAGTTGTCTGATATCATTTTTTTTATTGAACGAATATTTACACCAGTCGCCCTCGCTACTCGCTCTTGAACTTTTTTCAAATCCATGATTGGTTGTAGCCCTGCATTAAATGCTTCAAGTTCTTCTTGCATAAAGCTTAAAACATTCGCCACAATTTCTTTGCTTTGTCCGGTCAATCGCTTATTTCTAATTTTTGATTGAAACTCCATAATTATTCACAAGCAATGCTCACTACAACACTACAACTAACGTGTACTTTTTGACGGAGTGTACTAGATCTGCACTGCTTGACGTTTAGGTGTAAATGCGCTCCGGTACTGATAACAGAAATTTGCCACTGCGCACCCTGAACTCAAGTGAAACTTGTCGTCTGACGGGCTCTACTAGTAAAATAAGAAACTGCACAATGGCATCCTCAAAGCCCCTACCTGGCCCACTCTTGGTTAATATCTGCACTATGTATACACAAATATTGGGTTAACGGCCAAGGGCAAATAGAATAGAAACTATTCGATTTTTAATCAAGCTTTCGAAATAATTTATTTCTTCATCAGGATTCTGGAAATTCCAAGAACCAATGTTAACAATTTATAAATGTTAGGTTAGGTCTTACTTACAAATTAAAGTTCTAACATTGGAATCACGACATAGCGCGTACTCGAGGTCTAACATATTAACCATAAGTTAACAAATAATCACAGATGTGTCAGAATAAGTTAAGACAAAGAAACAATTTAAAACAATTTAAAACAATTTAAAACACGACTTAAGTCGCCATGTGCAGATCTTATCACAGGAAGTTAGTTCTAATACCAACTATTCAAAACTAAATAACATGACAAGAAGGCGGGAAATTCAAAAACCGCCATGAAATTCACAAAATGAAGTGAAACCCAGACAACCGATTTTTTACAAATTAATCCAAATCAACAGCATTAAATGTATGATTAATATTATGTATACTATTAAAATTGAGTAAATAAGAATAGATACTACTTAAGTTATCAATGTCAGTTCTAAAATTTATGCTAAGTGGGTTACAAACAATATGAGTCATTTCAAGGAAAAGTCTGCTTCTGTATTTAGATTCATGATCAAGAATCTTTACTTGATTAAAGTTAAACAAGTGACGAGCCTCCTTGCTATGTATGGCCAGAGCACTCGTGTCTTTTTCCAACCTGCAGTCACTTCTGTGTTTTGCAATTCTAGATTTCAGCCATTGGGCTGTCTGACCGATATAAACCTTATCACATCCTCCACAGGGAATCGAATAAATCACGTTAGAATTGCACAACACAGGAGTTTTGTCCTTCAGCCTGGAAAATAAGGACGCGACAGTTTTTATATTGTATTTGGCAATTTGGGTATTTTCAGTTTTTAAAATCTTACACAACTTAGGGGTAAGCCCTTCAATCCATGGTAATCTGCGGTATTTGATGACTTCACGACTGTTGTTAATATCAATATTATTACTAATAAATTATATTATTCACATTAGGCGTAGTAAACAATAATTTATTAATTAACCTGATGGGATATCCATTATTGCGAAGAATATCAGAGAGGACATGTAAGTTCTTATTATGGAAACGCGGGTGATTTAATTTTAAAATGCGATTCTTTAACCCCAGGATAATATTGATCTTTTGATTGATCGTGTGCGACGAGTAGAAATTGATGTATCTACCAGAGCTGGTGGGCTTTCTAAACCAATCCAATAACAAAACATTATTGTCATCTCTGATAATCCTCACATCCAAAAAGGGGAGGCTGTTATTAGTCTCCATTTCTAAAGTAAATTGAATGTGCTGGTTGTAACTATTAAACAAATCTAACACTGCTTGAGTCTGTTCAGAAGGAACAGCTAAAACAATGTCATCGACATATTTTTTAATAAACGGAGGAATGAAGGGAAGTCTGGGAATGACGTCATCAAACAACTGATCCAAAACAATAGTGGCCAGAATAGGACTCAGGGTGTTTGGCACCCCCATGGGTTCCCCCCTGAGTCCTATTCTGGCCACTATTGTTTTGGATCAGCTGTTTGATGACGTCATTCCCAGACTTCCCTTCATTCCTCCATTTATTAAAAAATATGTCGATGACATTGTTTTAGCTGTTCCTTCTGAACAGACTCAAGCAGTGTTAGATTTGTTTAATAGTTACAACCAGCACATTCAATTTACTTTGGAAATGGAGATTAATAACAGCCTCCCCTTTTTGGATGTGAGGATTATCAGAGATGACAATAATGTTTTGTTATTGGATTGGTTTAGAAAGCCCACCAGCTCTGGTAGATACATCAATTTCTACTCGTCGCACACGATCAATCAAAAGATCAATATTATCCTGGGGTTAAAGAATCGCATTTTAAAATTAAATCACCCGCGTTTCCATAATAAGAACTTACATGTCCTCTCTGATATTCTTCGCAATAATGGATATCCCATCAGGTTAATTAATAAATTATTGTTTACTACGCCTAATGTGAATAATATAATTAGTAATAATATTGATATTAACAACAGTCATGAAGTCATCAAATACCGCAGATTACCATGGATTGAAGGGCTTACCCCTAAGTTGTGTAAGATTTTAGAAACTGAAAATACCCAAATTGCCAAATACAATATAAAAACTGTCGCGTCCTTATTTTCCAGGCTGAAGGACAAAACTCCTGTGTTGTGCAATTCTAACGTGATTTATTCGATTCCCTGTGGAGGATGTGATAAGGTTTATATCGGTCAGACAGCCCAATGGCTGAAATCTAGAATTGCAAAACACAGAAGTGACTGCAGGTTGGAAAAAGACACGAGTGCTCTGGCCATACATAGCAAGGAGGCTCGTCACTTGTTTAACTTTAATCAAGTAAAGATTCTTGATCATGAATCTAAATACAGAAGCAGACTTTTCCATAAAATGACTCATATTGTTTGTAACCCACTTAGCATAAATTTTAGAACTGACATTGATAACTTAAGTAGTATCTATTCTTATTTACTCAATTTTAATAGTATACATAATATTAATCATACATTTAATGCTGTTGATTTGGATTAATTTGTAAAAAATCGGTTGTCTGGGTTTCACTTCATTTTGTGAATTTCATGGCGGTTTTTGAATTTCCCGCCTTCTTGTCATATTATTTAGTTTTGAATAGTTGGTATTAGAACTAACTTCCTGTGATAAGATCTGCACATGGCGACTTAAGTCGTGTTTTAAATTGTTTTAAATTGTTTGTTTGTCTTAACTTATTCTGACACATCTGTAATTATTTGTTAACTTATGGTTAATATGTTAGACCTCGAGTACGCGCTATGTCGTGATTCCAATGTTAGAACTTTAATTTGTAAGTAAGACCTAACCTAACATTTATAAATTGTTAACATTGATTCTTGGAATTTCCAGAATCCTGATGAAGAAATAAATTATTTCGAAAGCTTGATTAAAAATCGAATAGTTTCTATTCTATTTGCCCTTGGCCGTTAACCCAATATTTGTGTATACCTAACAAGTATTTTGGTCAATACTTCCCCATTGGTTCATTCTGCACTATGGACTATCCAAATGCCAAGAAATATATAACTTCTGTTTTATTAAGTTTGACATCAAAATCGGCACTAAAAAGTTCATTGTGAACATACTGCGAAACGTACCTAACGCTACCTTTATTAACAGATTTAAAAAGGAAGCATTAAAATGCAAATATTTGAAAATATCTGTAATAAAGAAGAAATTTCCATCAAATGATAATAACTTAATTGTAATTCATTGCAATAAACTTGGAATGTATAATAAAAACAAAATGTTCACCGCCCACAACTACGCACACTCGAACACTTAGCACAATCCCTTGCTGATATTTATTAACATATAAGAATGGTTATTAATTTCATTAATTTTTTCCAATATCCTGTGCTGCAATTCATTTAGGTCATGTATTGGCTGCTGGAAAATGGAGTTCTTATAAATATGGCTACAGAAAAAATTCGCAGCATGTGGCGAAATAAGGCATTGGTGTGTTTCGACTAAAAATCCGTCTGTCGAAAAATTCTCGTATCATATTTAAGGTATCGTGTGTTATGTGCGCAGTGGCCCCGTCTTGTTGCAAAAAACCAAATCTGGGTTTATCTCACGATTATCTCTTTGCAAAATGGCCGTAAAATCTCTTCTCGATACCTTTCTGCAGTGAAAGTGCAAAACCTTCGTTGACTTTCTGAGGATGAAGAGGTGTCTCTACCATAAAATTAGGCTTCTCCGTCCGAACGCCATAAAGGCATGTTTTGCGAATTAATGCCTCCATCTAAAAAAAAACCATTCCTCGTCCGTAAAAAAGTTTTCTCCAGTAAGTCGTCATTGAGGATATTTTGGACCACTAACCATACTCGACACGTTGAGGATAATCAGCTTCATGTAATTGTGGTACAGAGTGCACACGGTAGGGATACAAGTAGATATCTTTCTTTATTATTTGTGGTAGGTGCTAACTAAAAACTGAACTTTTTGAGACAAATGGCGTTGAGAGGTTGGAGGAGCAGCTTTATAATCTGTCTTACAGTTTCAATTACTTCAGACGTTCTCCTCGGAGGATGACCGCTGCCTTCTTTGCGTGAAATTGATCCAGTATCGCGAAAACCTTCAATGCGGTAATTCAAACTACAACGAAATGTGTTATAAGTCAACACAAGGTTTGTAAATTCCTGGCGAAACTCTTCAATACAATCATGAACTGAGCACTGCCATACTACATCACCTCGACGGCCGTTACGAAAGTAGGGTTCAATTATAGAAATTATATGTTCCTGTAGCAAAAACCATTTTTTTATGAGGTTACGTAACCACACACAAAGAGTGAAATTGATGTACTATAAAGAAAAATTCTGGTTTAGTTAAAATTATTAAAACATCAAATGTACTGTGCTTACGTATTTCACTAACGGAATACACAGTTTAGTCCTAAAAAAGCCTGATTTTGCAAATTACAGGTTAAAAATCCACTAAACGACCACAAACGCAAAAGGAAGGTTATATTGAAACAGCTAATGTGTGGTGCGTTCACAATGAACCTTTCAGCACCGAGTTTCATCATCATCTGACATGGAGCTGACTCGAAGGTCGATCCTGGATACGCCAGGCCCACCCATTTCTCCCCGGGTATGCCGGCGATCTGCACATCCCCCTCCTCCAATAATGCACTCCATGCGTAGCACGATGCTCCGATCTGCATGTCCTCCGCCCGCATGGCACACTCCAGCTGTACAGGACGGACGGCCGGTCCTCCCAGAATAGGCGCCCAGCGTCCATCTCGTGATGCAGCGAGCCGCCCAACACAGCAAGTACATAACCGACCCCCATCACATGAACATCCAATACAAATCGTAGCAGCACGCTTACATGGATGACCAATGAAAACATTGCTAAGTAATTAATCAATTTATCAAGGAATTAGTTAAGTAAAGGCGACGAAGCTCTATGGGACCACAACATTACTAAGTGAGTAAGCAGTTTAGCAAATAATTAGTTAAGTAAAGTCGACTAATTTCGATGAAGGGAGTCTGGATTAGAAGAAATTACAGTTGCAAAGCGCGTTCCTCCCTTTTCTCGTTTTCTATTGGAATACCAGTGCTACCAGCTACTGCTACAGGCTACCAGGCCTACGTAGGCCTGAGACACTTAGCTTGTAATGCGCCCTCGGTGGTATTTTGATCGGTGTCGAGCGCTGGTCCGTCCCCTCCTGATGGAACACCCTGTAGAGGCGGCAGTGGTCCTCTCTCTTCCGTTCTCCGGTGGATATACGCGCACTTGCACTCTATGGATTGCCCCCACAATTGTTTTGTTTTTTAGTCTATTTGAAATATGCACCGGAACTTTTGGGGTGGACTGTGTTGCAATCTATTTTTAGCTCCACGCAGGTACCGCGTCGGAAAGTGTGCTTGCCGCTGGCACCGTTCACGACGGAATTCTAGTAGAATTTACCCGATGATGTAAACCGCCTAACACATAATCTGATCCAATCTGATCCAAACAACTTGTTTTTCCTTGTTTTGTTTTCAAAAGTGCGAACTAAGAGCGGGTATGAACCATGCATATTCACCAAATAAACTTAATAAGCCTATTTGTAGCGACTTTGAAACTTTCTTTGCGGAACGCGGTCCGATGCCATCCGCCGTGCTAGGCTGCCGAGCAAACAGTCCACAATGAACCTTTCAGCACCGAGTTTGACGACAAATTTAAAAAAGCACACATTATAAACTGGTGATGGTGGTGATATGTTAGAGGAGACATTTAGAAAGTGCTCAAGACAACTAACTAGAGACGTGAGGTCATGGATCTCTACATCAATAAATAGGGTTTCCGCTCAAATCCGTCGAAGACAGAAATCAACGCCTTCCATCTCAATAATAGACAATCAATGCCCACACGTCATGTTAAGAAATAAAATCGTAAATCATAACAACACACCAAAGTATCTAGGTATAACATATGACGGAGCGTTGACCTACAAGCAATATCGAAAAACAAGCTCGAAATTGCAAACAAGAATGAGCCTCATACAAAACCTACCGGCAACATCTTGGGAATTACGTCTTAGCACATGCAGGGAAAGTCGACGTCCAATTAAACTAAAGCATGCGTGTGATCACTGTATGTGTGAATAGTACTCACCTTCCGTGGCTACCCGTGCTTACATTGCACTCCCAGAACACAGAAGATCAGTGCCGGCGCACAGGCTATCTCTGAGATTAGATGTAGACCAGTAACTACTTATCTGGGGTAATTCTAAGCCCAGTAATGATTTTTGACATGTCAGAGAATGCTGTGGCATGGGACCTACAGCTTTACTTCTTATCCAACAGAATTATCCGCACACAGATTTTCGCCCGGTAAAAAAATCTCACCGGGCTCGACACCACGTGGTAATGAAGTGTCCTAAAATCATTTACGACATCGGTATTGAAGACATCTTTCCACTCTGCCCTTCTGGATGGAATGGCTGATGCGCCGTGATGTGTACATACGGTGATATATTTATTTGTTGTGCACTTATTAACTGTACCTAAGTTTTACCTCAATAACGAATATTTTGTATGTTATGCACTGTATTGCACATGTCTAGCCTCCATACGAAATATGCATATGTAGTGTATAGTGCGCAGTAGGAAAGATGAAAGTGCCTTCGGCTTAACTCAGAGGAGTAGGGGTGGTTCACGACAAACGCTTAATGGAATGAAATCTAACGTAATTATGTACAGGGCAAGTCAAAATAGATGAGCGCCACTCTCCAGGTTACAGCTGAATGCAGGTTCTCATAGGAAGGCTGAGAAAACAACAGCTTACGGGAATCGAAATCATTTTTATTGTGCCTCCTCCTCTATATAATGTTTACAACGTTCACGCACAATAAAATACACAGAAATAAAAAGATATGGTGAATTGTTAAGACAAATCTAATTCTAGTGCTTGAAATTGGTAACACTCATAGTACAAAAAATACAATTAAAACGGTAATAACTGTAGTTGAACAAAAGGAAGTTGGGACGTCCAAACCATAGAGCATGTCGCCACTGGCTTACGATATTTACTTCACTAAACACAAAGATCTACACATCCAGCGACGTTCGAGTTTACAAAAATTAATTACACTTTACAATTAACAAATAATGGCAACTGACGACTGAAGGTAGCTTTGCGTTACATCAAGAAAAGGGTTCAGAACTTTAGTAAAATGAAGCTCGGAACAAGTTTTCGTAGCAGCACAATTAACAATTTTTATTTTAGTTTGCTTCACGTAGGGAGTGGCGAGAAACACAATGTTCCTAGGTCCTTGAGACGCAGACAAAAATCGCAGATACACCTCTGAAGGCTGGATCGCGATTGCGACGCTAGCAATCACCAAGACTTTCTTCGGGAAATGGGAAATTTCGAGTGCTCTAGCAGTCAGGAAGGAAATATTCGCCGCACAAACTCCCAACGCATTCAGGAGTTCAATATTAACCCGCAAAAGCGATAAGCAAATTCGCAATGAATTGCGTTCCCAGGGTTAAACCCGGCGTATTTCTTAAATCTGACACTTATGGGTGGTTCTATTCACCCCATGGTGATATCGGCGATACGAAAATTTACGCAATGGACAGCCATCGAATCCCAAGCCGCCCCTCGCAGTTCTTGTCGTCGGCGCTGAGGTCTTGGCAAGCAACCGGGAAAGGAGATCTTAAGTCAACTTCCGAAAAACACGCAACGCCAATATGCAGCGACTGAAATACTTCACCATATTATGAAATATGTTGCAAGAATTGTAGAACAATTGTAAGGCTCCCTCGAGGGCAGGAAATTTTCAGCAAACGTTCACGGTTAAGCGTGTAGACCAAATATTCATTTCTCTAGCATAAAAAAAATGGGCGACTTAGCAAAACTGTAATGTATAAAAATCCTGCTAGATACTATAAAAACAAAAAAATTACTTTTGTGCATATTCGAAATTTAGTGGAAAAACAAGATGTCGATATCAACATCATGAAGAAAAAGAGAAAAATATAGGAGATGCGAAAAGACCAGAAAATCTGTAAATTATATAGCACTTCTGTGATTATTATAGTATTAATATAACATATTCCCAGGAACACACACTAACCCTTAATTTGTTTTTTGTTTTGGTCATTAAAATTTGAAAAGAGAGCTTTGTAGTTTATTATTATTTAATTCTGCAAACTATATTTTTTAAAGCATTGATAAAATGTTATTTCATAATCAACATCGTTTAGCAATAGTTCGTCAAGTTGCATTAACTATTTTCAAATGTAATAATCGAAACTACCTAATGATCTACAGCATATTATATTGTGAAACTGGAAAGAAATTATCAACATACAATGTAAGTTGTGTCAACATCCATACAGTAACGCTTCGCAAAGGAATATGTATGGCTTCGTCAGTAGCTGAAATCCTCAAGTTAATTCCTCCTTACACAACATAAATATTTATTGAACTGTTATAAATTAGAGTCTGAAGAGAAACAACGTCTTCAAACATTTTGTAGCATTATATCATAGAAAAATTTAAGTAAACCAGATATTGCCGGCCTCGGTGGTCTAGTGGTTAGCGCATTTGCCTTTAGATCTGAGGGACGCGGGTTCAAACCTGGCTGAGGTCGGCGAGATTTTTCTAGCGCGGAAAAATCTGAAAATGCGCCTTCTTCTTCGTCGGATAAGAAGTAAAGCCGTAGGTCCCGTGCCACTGCGATGTGTGAAACGTTAAAAATCACTACTGGAGTTGGAATTACTCCAGATAGGCAAAATTCTTAGTTAGGGTGTACAATGGGCCAAATTTGGCCTAAGTGCATAGAGATGCTTGGAAAACCGCGTCCTAGATCTCGCTCTTTCAAAGCAAGCAAGCAAGCAAGCAAACCAGATATTGAAGACGGACTGAATTTTTTATCAAAGCGTCTGTATAACCACTTTAGTAAAAAAGGATTTGTGCTGATTGATGAGTACTATGCTCCAATCAATAATACCATGTTTAAACAAAATATTGATATCAATGACGTTAACGAATTATTGTGCATAATATTTTCAAATGCTTTAAAAGGAAATGAATATGTAGAACGGGGGTTGATAACTGGGATTTCGTATTTTGCGAGTGTGGGATTATCAGGGTGAATAATATAGAAAAATACATATTCCTAGATAATCATGGATTTGTGCAGTATTGTGGTCTAATCGAATCGAAATTTTATTGGCAAAAGTCTGGAATTGTCTGTGGCCTAGAGGAAGCATTACGTTTTCCTTTAATTCAGATTATAACAGAAAATTAGCTAAAAAATGAAGCTAGGAGCATTGAAATAATTGTTGATAACATTAATTTATTTTGTAAATTGTTATGATACTTAAAAAATAGTGTGTTTTCGATGAAAAGTGGGATAAAACTTGAATTTGATTTATAAATTTTTATAATACCGAAAACTGGGTTTTCTGTTTCAAATTTACAAATTTATCTGAGTTACATCTAAATGATCTCATACATTTCGTACATCCAGGAGTATTTACCGGTTTCACTAAATTAACAGTATTATATCTGCAAAACAACAACACAAGGAATACTCAACTCCCTACCAGATTTAAATATTTTCAATTTGTCAGACAACAGTTATTGAAGAAAATGTATTCCTTAGATTATTAGTTTTTAAAAAAATTTACTTGTATAGCAATCAACTTAGGCCAGATCCTTTCCATAAACTAAATAATTTAAATGTAATGGACTTGAGCTATAATTTCAAACGTGACATACCTTCAAATTTGTTTGCAAACTTGACTTTGGACTCGGGTTTTAAATTTGACGTTTCCCCAGATAGTTGAAATTATTTAACTTTGCATAATAATCGTCTAAATTCTGTAGAAAACGGTCCAGATTTTCAAGTTACAAATTTTTTAGATTTAAGTAATAATGCTGTCAAAAATATTAAAACATTACACAAATCTTTCTTAACGTTTAGCTTAATCGGCAACTTAATAAAGGAAATAAACAGTTCAGTTTTAAGGAATCTAAAAATTTTAATACTCTTGACTTAAGCCATAGTTTTCTTGAAAATAGTGCAAATACTTTTACGCGATTAAATCTTCTTAGAAATGTGTATATATAAAATAATGAGATAATCTATTTACCCATGGGATGCTTTGGAAACCTTCAGTTCTTAAATTTACTTAATTTATCAAGCAACGGGACTACCGAATTCGTATATGGAACGTTCTCTGGTTTAGCCGCTTTAAAAATTTTCGTCATTTCTGGAAATAAATTGGCCTATCTTTATGAAAGTTCTTATTATGACCTAAAAATCTTATAGTTTTTAACGATAATTTCATGACTTCCTTTGACCCGCATGGACTTATCGATTACTCAAAATGCTTAAACACTGTATATCTTAATAACAACCCGTGGGTTTGCAAATCGCTTCTAAATGGTTAAAGCTTTAGGAAGAAGCAAGGTTCCTGTTGCAAAAGGGTCTACTCAAGAAACTGCACAAGTCGTGTAATTGCTTGTGAAAATTATAACTTTAAAGAAATGAATGCCACTTTTGAACACAGTGCTGCAAATGTTACCTTCTCAAAATTCTATGTAATTTCAAAAGAAATGAGGGCTTAAATATATTCCTGGATAACGATTTTCTACATTTCAGCTTTTATAAATATTACGAAAACCTTAAGCTACTTAATTTTATGCCAAATGTAACTGTTACTATGAGTAGGGCGTTCTTACAGGATTTTGAAGATGGTTTTAAAAATACAAGGCTTTACAAATATTTTGAGAAAGATATTTCAAACATCAACTTCTTTAATGCCTTAGGTGTTGTTACGGGCCAAACGAGCTTTTTCGTAGACCCGCAACAGGAAAGATGGAAAAAGCCTTTGGCTTAGCTCAGAGGAGTAGGGGTGGTTCACGTGAACCGCCTACGGGAGTGAAATCGTACCTAGTTGTGTACAGGGTAGATCAAAAATTAGCGGGCGCCACCTTCGAAATCACAGCAGATTGCAGGTTCTCATGGAAGGCCGAGAAGCCAGCAGCTTACGGGAATCGGACTCACTTTTATTGTGCCTCCTCCTCTATATAAACCTTGCAAAGTTCATGCACGCAATAGAGTAAAACTACCAAATATAAAATATATGGCGATTTTTAAGACTAATATAATTCTACTATTTAAAATTAGTGACACAGGATACAAAAACAAAGATTACAATGAAAATGATATTTATAGTTTAATACAAGGGTAGTTGCAACGTTGGAACCGAGGCTCACCGTCAGTGGCTCGCGATATTTACTTTACTAGAACAGATCTACGCAGCCATTGACGTCTGAGTTTACAAAAATTACAATTTATAATTGCACTTTACAGATAACAAAGAACGAAAATGACAACTGGCGACTGAAGGTCGCTTTACGTCGCATCAAAAATAAAAGGTCCAGCACTTGAAACTTGAAAATGAAACCCAAAACAAGTTTTCACAATACAATTAAAAATTTGTTTTATCTTGGTTTTTCTTCGGTAGCGAGTAGAGAAATAGGCAGGCACAATGTTGAGGTGTTCTTGGGTCGGGAAAAGGCAGACAAAAACTGCAGGCACACTACTGAAGGCTGTAATCACGATTGCATTCTCCAAGATGTACTTCGAGAAAACGGGAAACGAAAATATTCGCTGCACAAACTTCCTAATTTGTCGCAGCAGCGACACATCCATAGGGTCACAACAAGTGGTTCGATAGTAATGCGCCAAAGGCGATCGGCAAATTCGCAATGAATTGCCTTCCAAGGGTGAAAATCCAGGGGATTTCTGTAAATCCCACACTTGTCGATGGTTCTGTTCACCCCACGGTGATAATAGCGATACGAAAATTCACGCGATGGACACCCATTGAAAACCGAAGCCGTCCCTACAGTATTTGATTACGATGCTTATCGTAAGCAACCGAGTCGAACGAAGATGTTAAATCCAACTGAAGAAAGGACGAAACGCGAATCTCACTATGCAGCAGCAGAAATATTTCATCATATCGCGAAATATGTTGCAAGAATTCTAGAGCAATTTAATACGTAGGACTCCCTTCAAGGACAAGAAATTCCCAGGTCAAGCGTCCAGGGCCAAGCACGCAGATAAAACATTAATCGGCATTTCTCCAGGATAACAACAAGAATGTTACACCAAAACTGTATTCGTGAAATAACAAGAATAGTAATTGGCTACAGAACGGCAATTAAAATAAAACTTTAATTCAGGTGAAACAGCTAATTCATACGAACATAACAACGAGCCGTTTCGAAAATCATCCAAGTCACTCACTTAAAAACTCAAACCTTTATAAATTTGTTTATTCTGAAGCCATGGGGCAAAATTTATCTAAATATTTTGATAATGGACTCAAGAACACCAGTTTTTACAAATATTTCATCAAAGATTTTTCAAATATTTTTATAAAACTTTTGAAACTAGAATAGATTCAAATTTGATAAAGATTCGTAATTACTTTGACAACCATTTTAAAAACTCCACGTTCTATGCATTTTTCAATGAAGATTATGCAAATCGCCTCAATTCAAATTTTATTAAGCATTCTAAGGGGGCCCCAGAATTTTCCTGTTTAACTGGTAGCAGTAGTTCTCAGATACATGGAGATGATTTCTTAACAAAAATACCTGAATCTACTGATACTGTTAAAGCACAACAAAATGCTAGGCAAACTGCGAGAACTGGAAGTGACATTTTTATGACTTTCATTGTAATTATATTGTTACCGATAACATTTTTGCTTGCTTATAATCGTGTTCGTACTGGTCTTAAAGCAAATATTTTTAATTCTGCCCCTGAAAATACGCAAAGCAGAATATATATTAATGACGCTGAAATGGAATTGATGTGAATTTAGTTTCATTTTATTGTTTCTTATAAACTAATATACACGCTGTGTAAGTTTTAAGCTAGATTGGTAATCTAAGAAATTTTATCAGTTTAATGGTTTGTAAGAATATGTTTAATAAAAAATATTATTGAAGATTTTTTTATTATTATAAACTTATAATTAATAGTACGAAAACACTTGAAGGAAAACATGATAAAAATGATAGTAATATTTTTCGTAGTCATATTTTACTAGAAAACTAAATCTTTATCATGTTCATGTTTTGATCATATTAATTTTGTTTATTTATTTGACCGACGGACCAACTACTAAGGTTCTATCGGAATCATCTGGAGCGTAGGGAGTGTGAGACAAACTCACGACACTTCAAAGTGGTATGTCTCCTTGTGTGTCCACTATGCATCGGCCCTGGCTCTGCCATCCTCAAGCCATCCAACCCTGTTGTGAACTTGAGGATGTCTGCACTCTGCAGGTGGGGTGGATGCAGGTTCCATATAACTTCAAATTGCACCAAAATATAATAGTCTGACCACTGGTTTTATTAAAGAACATCTTATCTTATCCCTAAACTTTTCAACAAATTTGTCACCTTTAAGCAAAAAAACGAAATAAGAAATAGCAAATAGCTACGATTCAAATATCTTTTTAACATCATAATACTTCATGATTTTGATATATATTTTTCACTATAAAAACTGGTAATCAAGTGGCAAATAATTTAATAGTACAAGAGCTAGCTAGGAAATATAAATAATAAATAGGTATTTATTTTTAACAGAATGGAAGAAATTGGTGAAATTTCTGTGATTCTAAATAAAAGTCGAATATTGCTTACAATTAATAAAGTAATAGAATATGATATGCATATTTAAAAAAAAATCAAATTACAATACAGCGCCTTCCTAGTAAACATCTACACAACATTTATGTAAGGTGTACAGTTCTTATATTCGATAACCTGCTGACTTTAGATAAATAGTCCTTTTATATGTAGAACATTGTAAAAATTCCATAAATGCTGTCGTATTTACATTTCATCAGTTCGAAATCGAAATGTACACGTTTTTATTTATTCGCTTTTAACAACATAAAATTCAGTGAGACGTCAATGATTTATAAGTCATTATTTTGCAATTAACAAAAAAGAAAGGTTTGCATATGACTGTTAAAAATGATTGAAAAGTGATCTGGACTTCTCTGCCCTTCTTTTCATTAACACTGTCTACATACTATGGTAAGTATATTTCAATATTATTAAGCACTACTGACAAAAAGGTCCCGGGTTGCGCACATTCGTCGCCCGTTCACGTACGATCAGGAGAGTTAAGGCAGCGTGGTCCCGGTCAGTACTTGGATGGTAACGGGCGCCTCTCTACCACTACGATTGATCACTATGGGAGAGTAGATCAACAAACCCCCCTTATAGGGGAGGCCCTTGCCCAACAATGGGATGATGCGGACTAATAATAATAAATATAATTGATAAAAAAATAATTACCATCAGCTTGTAAACACATTTAAAATAATTTTAGAAGGTGGCTGTTGGCGGCATGGGCTCCCAATGTTTGCATGTCAGTTTTTGAGAATTTTTAAATTTACGGAAGGTCTGGCATATTGTAACGGGTCCAAAATGGTGAAAAAGTGATTAGTTAGTGTTAATTACCAATTACACGAGGGTTCAACATTTTGAGATAAAAATAACGTCAACAAACATCTGCCCGCAGCCGAGAATCGGAAATGGTTCAGAACATGCATCCCTTTGCAAACAAGAGTGGGGTGCGCGCATGTCGGAAACGGAAAATTGGACGATATAAAACCGCCAGCGCGGCCATTTGAAATCGCTTTATTGCCTGGCTTTGGATTTAATCCAAAGTCAGAAATATTCCTCAGCCTTCTTCTAAGAGTATCCTTAGAAGATCTTAGTGTTGCAAATCCGATCCCGAAATTAACCAGTGTAGTAAAATCCGTTTACTAATTCCGTTTACTTACCCGAAAGTAAATTAATAATTTTCCAGTGTTTTCGCCAGTGTATTAACAAAGTTAATAATTTTTCGTTTCCAGTTACAGATTCCGAAGCTGAGTGAGCCAATGAGCTTCGACAGTAGACAGCCGTCGTGGTAGTTTGTCAATTTATCCCGCCGTTCGAAGTCATTTGATTTCCAGCACATTTTGACAGTAAAGTTGTTAAATATAAATATTTAACCAGCTTTGCTCATTCATTTGAGCGCCCCGTAGTGCGCTTTCCCTGTGACAGACATTTTTATCGTTGGTGTGCCGGTGTTTGAATCGGTTACCATCGCTAGAAGTTTCTATGCGAAAGTTATTACTGCTTATAGAATCGGTGTCTGAATCGATGACGTACATAAACCTTAATAATTCCTGCTGTTACTAGTTGAACATCCTGTACAAAGTTTCTCGTAATTCGTGGCGAAATTTCACGAGACGTCAAATTTTTGTAAGTCCCACTAGGAGATTTGAATTGATTTGGAGTATATTTTAAACAGTTCAAAGCTTTCAACGAATTCAGTCGTGGAGTTGTTTCGTGCAAATACGTAGGCTGAAGTTAGCGCCAATCTCGTTAGTGTGAGCTGAAAATTTCAGTCAACTAATTAGATTGCATTTTCCGTGTGCCCGGTAGTTTCACTATCAAATTCAGAATCCTGTCGTGGTCAGATTTTCCTATCAAAGCACGGTTGAATTATATATAACACAACTGCACTTTTAAAAACGCGTAGTTTGAGTTATTAACTTCCAGGAAAACTGAGTTACATAAAATCTCCTGTTTGAAGATTTATTACCGTTAAGTTTGCAACTAAATATATACAGATTGTTAATTCTGGGGCTGTTTACTGTCGACGAGACACAGGCGGATCTCTGCACAAGAATTGTCACTATTTGATTTACTCAAATTTCAATCTGCTTAAAGCAAGCAAATTTTTCTTACAGAGCACGTGTAAATTTTTAACCTGGAAAGTTTACCACTAGCTGTCACTAACCCCGAATACCGTTTATCCGATCGCAAGGAAATTTCATTCTTTGCGACAGCAAATAATAACTAATTGGTTTGTTTATGTTGTAATTAGCACCGGCTCCAACGGTAGACATCTTGTATCCCGTGAAACAGTTACGCCTACCGTAGACCGTCAACAATCGGCCCACTGCCCCGTAAGAGACATCCGGCCGACCAAAGAAACCAGGGGCGTGTTAAGGATTTATATTTCTTTTGTCAAGTAATTAAAATCAGAAACCTATTTGGTTTACATATATTTTGTAAATACATTTCATTAATATTAAAAAATTTATTTTTTCAGGCAATTGTAATTGAATTCTGGACAACTCGAGAGCATATCCCGGTTATATAAATATTGGAGCGTTTTCGCCCCTAAAAGCAAGGGGGTGAAATGTCACAATATTGCCTATAAATTGTGTCATCGGCGGACCTTTACCCCGCATTTCAAAGCTGCAGAACTTCCAAGACACACGTGCAAGCGTTGCTGACGGGTGGGTTCCACACGTAGCCAGAGTGACATACCCCACTTATTTAAGTGAATTTTGGTGCCATAGATGTTTAAGTTTTGTTTTTCAGTTGGAGTGTACGTTTCTCATGTATACTACTACATCCGATAAGAGAAAACACACAGAAGGCTTATAATTAGCTTTTAATTTAGTATTGATAAGTTAATTATTAAATACATTGTGCAGTACTGAACAATCCTAATTATAAGTGTATTATATCCGTGTAAGCGTGTAGTTTATTTTTTATAATAAGTATCAGAATGTATTTTATTGCTTTTCCTTCAGTAAATTAAATAATTTTTTTAATAAAATTTTTTCCTATTTTTGTTTTCGATATGCTCGCCCCCCTTTTTAGTATTATCACGCCCTCCCTAGGAGGGCGCCCCCCACAAGTAGAGAATCGCTGGGATAACGAATAATCTTAATGAACTGGAAATAGCAACGAATGGAAGTTAGTAACTAAGTGGATAGGAAATAAAGGTTCCAAAGATGTGAGAAACCACCACACAAGGTGTAAATTATTTTGTACTTTTGTGATTATTGTACAATTAAATATAAAGTATTCTAGAAAACGCATACTAACTGTTAATTTGTATTTACAATCAAGGGCATTAAAATTTGAAACAGAGCAGGTTCTTTGTTATTTCATTTTGCAATTATTATTAAATTTAGTTTATTCTATACGCCTGAAAACTATATTTTTTAAAGTAAATTGATCCAAAGTGATTTCCTAATCAACGTTTTATTACAAGAACCGCCAGATTGCCACATAAACCATTTTCAAGTGCAATAACCAAAACTACTTATTAATAATACCCTTTAATGATCCAAAGCATATTATATTGTGAAACTGAAAGAAATTATCTACTTATAATGTATTTCGTGTTAACACCATTACGGTAAAGTTTCGCAAAGGAATAAATATCACTGGGAGTAACTAAAATTTATACACAGCACAAACAGCACGAGATATTGAAAATATTGATAATATGGTGTGTGTTCGTGCAACTGATATTACTTTCATCAAACCTCTATATTATTTCATTAATTTTTTCGCTTTAGTTCCACCTCATACTAAACTAGAAGGCTCTTGGTTAATTGTATATAACATTTACGCTTTCTGCGCAGTAGCTAGTTATATTACATTATACATTTTCGTCTTTCATTACAAAATTACGCGAGTTTATTCTAAAGAATATTTAACACTATCTATTCTGAATGCGTTATCACACGCACTTGATCTTGTGTCGATTACAACAGCAATTATTAGATCAACATTTAAAAATGCAAAGAGGTTTAGGTTGTTTCATGGACTTTTTATGAAAATCGATAAATCTTTATATTGCCCTAAAATACGAAGTGACACATGTTACAGATTCTACGTGGAAATAATTATCGCTCATGGTGTTGTTATATCTGTATTTCTGTTTGATTGTTTCTTTTGGATGCCAACAGGACCTCTGAATTACTTACTGCTTACTATTAACATTTTGATGAAATTCATGATACCGTACTTAAATTTGATCACTGGTCTGTTAATCTACAATTATGTTCTGGCTATCCTGCATCGTTTTGAGGAGTTGAACAATAATTTGAACAGCGGAATAGATGACGCATTTGCATGTCAGCCTGCAATAACATCGGTTCGGGGTTGGATAGAGATAAGGAAACAATTTACTAAAGTCTGTAATGCAAGAGAAATATTCACTGACTTAAGTACATTAATAAGAATATTTAACACTTTATTTGGATGGCAAATACTTTTTCTGTGCATACATATTGTAGTGCATATTTCAGAAACTATTCAGGTTGCGTTTGTAATGATTGCTTTCGAAATATTTTCGAATAATCTTTCATTGGCAACCAATTTAATTTTGTTAAACATATTTTGGTGCAATGTCCTTATAGTAAGTAAATTGTACAATTTGATATGCTCAGTTGCAAATGATGTATCGTATAACATTTTTCAGATTATGATCGTACTAATAACAGTAGTGTGCCATAAAACGACAAAAGAAATTCAGCGCACACCAGCAGTATGTTATGAGCTACTTCAGCGCTTTCCTGCAGCTCACAATAATTTTCAAAGAGCGATTTTGAGAGAAGAATTAATTATATTTGCTCAGCAGTCTAGTCTACAGTCGCCTTCTTTTTCAGCGGCTGGATTTTTCAGTGTTAGTTACAAAATGATGTTTGGACTGTTTGGCACTATTACTTCGTGTATTATTGTACTGACACAAATTAACAAATAATTATGTAAACCTGAATTCGGTATTAAACATGCACACAATCGTAATAATGTTTATTTATGCTAGTTGTTAGATCCGCTCGTATATTGCTGCATTTTTCAGTTGTAGATATTTATGTGACCAATCATACTTTTCCATTTAGAATTCATACCGTGATAATGTCTAAAATAGCTATGACGAAAATAGTAGGACAAAAGCGTGTATGCCGCTGTTAAATCTTGTAGAATCTTTGACAAACATTTACAAGTAATGGGATTAAATTGTTTAGATAACTTTAAAATCTCGTGTAAAATTATAACACTGTTTATAGAAAACTAAAAAGTGTACAATATACCATTCAAAAAAAGACTTGGCAACTAGAACACATATTCCAGCAATTAAATATAATTCGAATATAACTAGTTCAGTTTCTAAATCACTGATGTCATATTACGATATGATAATACTCCTATTACAGAATTCAACCTGAATTTAGCTGAAAGGGACAACACTTCGACGTGTTAATTATCCTTCCTCCTCCTCTTAGCCATTATTCAGCCATCTTTGGACATACGCCTCTTCTAATTCTCACCATCGATCTCTTTTTTCAGCCAGTCGTTTCCAACATAATCCTGCAGTTTTCTTGAGATCGTCATTCTATCTCATTTGGGGACGTCCTCTTACTCTTTGTCCTCTCCAATGTTTGATCATCGTCTTGCATCTATTGTCTTTTTGTCTAATTCTACAACTTGCGAAGCCCCACTTAAGTTTGGCCACTTTTGCTGTTACATCTTCCACCTTTGTTCGATCTCTTATCCAGGTGTTTCTCTCTTTGTCTGACAATTTTATTCCCATCATCGCCTTTCCACGGCTCTTTCTGTTTTTGCCAGTTATTCTATATTTGCTTTTATGAATGTCCAGGTCTGACACCCATATGTCAGGATTGGTAGGATACACTTGTTGAAAATCTGGCTTCTTAGGAATTGTGGTATCTTATGGTTCTTGAGGACCCATGACAAGTTTCCGAAACCTACCCATGCCAACTTAGTTCTTCTAATGATTTCCGCAGTCTGATTTTCACTGTTTAGTTTGATGACTTGTCCCAAATATACGTATTCTATTACTGTTTCTAGAATGCAGCCGTCTACGTCTATATTCCTGATTTCCTCTGTGTTTGTTAGTACTTTAGTTTTTTGCATATTCATTTTTAGTCCAACTGCTTTAGATGCTGTTGCCAGTTGGTTAGTCATGGTTTGAATTGTCGGGGTTGGGTAGAGATAAAGAAGCAATTTAGAAAAGTGTGCGATGCAAGAGAAATTTTCACTGACTTAGGTACATTAATAAGCACTTTATTTGGATGGCAAATATTTTCTTTGCGTGTAACTATTGTGGTGCAAGTTTTAGAAATTGTAAATGTTGCGTTTGTAATGGTTGCTTACGAAACAATTTCGGAAAAAGTTTCGTTGGAAATAAATTTCATTTCGTTAAGCTTATGTTGGTGCAGTGTCCTTATGGTACGTACATTGTTCAATATGATATGGTCATTTGCATTTGCATTACATATTTATAAAATATTTTCAGATGATGATCGTACTAATAACATTTGCATGCCATGAAACCACAAATAAAATTCAACGCACACCAATACTATGTTATGTACTATGTCAATGTGCGATATCAAGAGAAGAATTAATTATATTCGTTCAACAGTCTAGTCTACAATCGCCTTCTTTTTCTGCTGCTGGCTTTTTTGGTGTTACTAGCAAAATGTTGTTCGGTCTTTTTGGCACTGTTATTTCTTATATTATTGTACTAACGTAAATTAACAAATAATCGTGTAAGTCTGAATTCAATATTAATTTTGCACAATTATAAAAGTGTTTATACGTATGTGCTGCACTTTCCTGTTTCTTCTTATTTCAAAGGTCGTTTGCCTGTCTCTGAGTGTGATTTCCGGTATAACTCTTAAAACATGCCAAATTGAAAGTGTAACTGTTTATTTGTAATGCCTGCTTGAGCGTTATCTAGAATTAAGTATTTTATTTATTACAAATATGTACAACAATTTACAACCAAGGAGCTAGGAAAAGCTATACACGATACCAGCAATGGCAAGGTCGCAGGGCCCGATGGAATTTTGACGAAATCCCTCAAAATCTTTGAACCAAAGGTAAGGGACTGGCTGAAGAACCTTCACAACAATATTATCAACAACTTGGAGCTCCCGACAACACTTCGGAAGAGCAAAATCATAGCCATACCGAAACCGGAGAAACCAGGCGACTTATCAGATAGGTGTAACCCAGTCACAACATACAAAATATTAAGAACTAGTTTATGTGCACATCTTCTCTGAAATCAATAAATCCACCCCCAGATATTGCTGCAACCAAGCCCTTGCTGTCACCACTCATATAGATGCAGAATATCAAAAATGGCTGAAAACGACAGCAGCTTTTATAACTTAACGTCAGAGTATGACAGTATAAGGATACATGGCCTTTTTAATCAAATTATACAATATACAACAATACATTGTTAACCACTCATGCGGTTCGAAACATACTTCTCGGCGGTGGATTAATCAAAGCAAGACTGACGGGAGTTACTACTAAAACTAAAGCGGCCCCCAGACGATCAATATTATCGTCAATATATTGCACAATAATTGATATTGTACAATAATATTGACCGTCTGTAGATCATATTGAAAGATTGCACAATATATTGAGTCAATCAAAAAGAGTTTTATTTTTATTGCGCAATCTGATAAATATTGACTCGTCTATGGGCTATATTCTGCAATATTGGTTAAGTTCTGTCTCCGCGGCCGTGCAGTGAACACCGAACCTACAAATTCTACAGATTACCGAGATGAATAAAGAGGAAAAAAGAAAATTGATTTTGGAGTGTACCAGAGCTTACCAGCTTTGTGGAATATCAAAACCAGTGATTATAGTAACAGAATTTTAAAAAATGAACAATACGAACATTTTCTTTCTAAATATAGAGTGAAGTATACAGATGCTGATAAGTCCCAGTTAGTTAAAATATTGAATACGTAGCGCACTAACTTCAGAAAAGAAATTAAGCGGATTAAGATTTCTGAAGACAGCGGTGCTGGAACGGATGATATAATAGAACCAACATTACGGTATTTTGAAGAAATTAAGTTTCTCATGGGTCCGGAAGAACGCAGTACGTCACAAAATACTATTCAGGCACAGGATAAGGACAAGAAAGAGTTTAAGAATTAAATCGACGTTGTGGATAATATTAGAGCAAATAATACTTCTACAACCAGTGTAAGTAACTACAATTTATTTATTCATATTTAAATTTACATATTTATTCATGTCTGAATTTTAAGAAAATTTATTTTGCCATGAAACCTGTCCCTCATTATTAAAGAAATCGCAATAAGTATCTCTGAAAGTTTTTGCATTTGTTGGTGAATTTCTGGAATGAGTTGACTGAAGTGATGTTGATTGTCCTGTTGTTCTCCAAGTTCATCGACGATAATTCCTGACTCAAAATCTACATCTACAGAGTTGCTACTGATATATATTTGTGACTGATTTCTTCTTAAATAATTGTGCAAATGGCAACATGCTAAGACAATTGCTTGGTATTTCTCAAGAGATAATGCAATAGGTCTTTGAAAGACACCAAACTTTGCAACTAAAATGCCAAACGCATTTTCTACGATGCGGCGCGCACGACTTTGTCTATAATTAAAAACTCGTTTTTCCGCGGTTAATCCTGTTTGGCTATAAGGTTTCATAAAATTTTCAGTTAATGCAAAACCGGCAACCCCAACATAGACAAAAGGTAGTTTCTTTTCACTATTTGGTGATAGAGCAGGTTCTGGGATTTTAAGTAATTTATCCGATAATGCTTTTCCAAACACAGTATGTCTCAAAACACCTCCATCTGATATTCACCCATTAATACCAGCATCTACCATAATAAATTCATAATTGGAATTTATAACTACCATCAATACAACACTAAAAAATTTCTTATAATTGTAGTAATATGAGCCTGTGGTGGTTTTTTAATTGACACGTGCTTTCCATCGACTGCTCCCAGACAATTCGGAAAATTCCAGTGTTTATTAAATCCATTCGCAATAGCTTTCCATTCAGCTTCTGTTTCTGGCAACTGAAATTAGGAAAAAATAATAATTCCCCACCGAAAGGTAATGACATGTTTATTAAAAATATGTATTTATTTATAGCGCAAAACTGGACCTCCAAAAAAGAAGAGAAGGATTAATGAGAGCCATCAATTAATATCGCTAGCCCGCAAACACCTTGAAGAAACTCTAACTGACTACGACAAAACTGCTTTATCTTGGGCTGTATAACTTCAGAAAATGGCGCTTCAACAACAATTGTTTGCAAAGAAGGCCATTAACCATATATTGTTTGAAGGCCAAATGGGCACTCTGCACAGGGATATTGTTCAAATTTATTCTGAAAGTCGCGCATCTACTCCATATAATAACAGCATGCAACCAAGTCCCATTTATTATGATTCCCTACATGCACAATCTCTACACGCTGTGCATGGGGAACCAGTTAATGGAAACAGTTCTCCAAGACCCTCTCAAGCTTCTCAATTTTTTTCAAATTTTCCGTAAAATAAAGTTATTTACAATGTTACAATTGTAAAGTTACAATTGTTACAATTGTAAATAAATAATATAAAAAATAAATAAGTATAAAATAAATAAGTATAAAACAAATTTTTTGGAATGATTGTTGTAGTTTACTTACCATTATGTAATCCTTCAACCTGAGTATTATAGCTGTGCAAGTTTCCAGTACAATTATGCCTATGGACTGTGGAGATACAGCACTTGTGAATTTTAAATCCTCAAAACTATTTCCAGTAGCTAAATAACGTTAACACTACGTTATTTAGCTACTGGAAATAGTTTTGATAAACGTTGACTTGGAGGAATAGCATCTCGCATTATAGTATCCTTTCTTTTAATTTCAGGTATTCCATTCTCAAAAGTTCGTTAAATAATGTACCGTCCATTCGCAGAAAGTTTCGAAAATCAGTTGGTTCACTTATTCTTAGTTCACCTAACAAATTGTTATGAGTGTATTCACTTCTTTTTTTAACCAGTCCTTCATCCATCTGCGCTTTTTTTTTTCACTTTCTTTTTTATAGCTATAACTAAAGCAATTGCCACACAACTTGCTTTATTCTTATTCCACATATTGACTGCAGAAATGTCAGTCCTAAACTAATTTATTGGGTAATAATATTGCAACGTGTGGGTCGTCCCAGTAATATATTGTGCAATATTATTGACGATAATATTGATCGTCTACGGGCACCTTTATAAGAAACTGCACAATGGCGTCCTCAAGGCTCTACCTGGCCCACTCTTGGTTGATATCTACACTATGAACTATCCAAATGCCATCTCTAAGAAATACATAAGTTGCGTTTTATTAAGTTTGACGTCAAAGTCGGCGCTAAAAAGTTCATTGTGAACATATCACGATACGTACCTAACGCTACTTTTATTTAATTTAATTTAAAAAGGAAGCATAAAAACGCGAACATTTAAAAACAGCTGTAATAAACAATAAATTTCCATCAAATGGTAATAACTTAATTGTACTTAATTGCAACAAACTTGGAATATATAAAAAAAACAAAACGTTCATTGCCCTCAACTACGCGCATTCGAACACTTAGCACAATACCTTACTGATATTTATTAACATATAAGGATGGTTATTAATTTCATTAATTTTTTCCAATATTCTGTGTTGCAACCCATTCAGGTCATTGGCTGCTGGAAAATAGAGTTCTGTAAATACGGCTACAGTAATAAATCGCAGGATCTGGCGAGATAAGATATTGTGTGCTTCGACTAAGAATCCGTCTGTCAAAAAATTCTCGTGTCATATTTAAGGTATCGTCTGTTATGTGCCCCGTCTTGTTGGAATAAACCAAATCTGAGTTTATCTCATGAAGCTTTTTGCAAAATGGCCGCAAAATCTCTTATCGATACCTTTCTGCAGTGAAAGTGCAAAATCTTCGTTGATTATCTGAGAATGAAGAGGTGGATCTACCATAAAATTAGGCTTCTCCGCCAGAACCCCATAAACGCATGTTTTGCGAATTAATGTCTCCATCTCAATAAAACCAGGCCTCGTCCATGAAATAAGTTTTTTCCTATAAGTCGTCATTGAGGATATTTAGGACCACTGACCATATTCGACACGCTGAGGATAAGCAGCTTTATGTAATTGTTGTACAGACTGCAAACGGTGGGGATACAAGTGGATATCTTTCTTTATTATTTTGTGGCAGGTGCTAACTAAAAACCGAACTTGTTGAGACAAATGGCGTTCATAGGTTCGAGGAGCATCTTCTATAATCCGTCTTACAGTTTCAATTACTTCAGCTGCTTTCTTTGCGTGAAATTGATCCAGTTTCACGAAAATCTTCAATGCGGTGATTCAAACTACAACGAAATGTATCATAAGATAACACAAGGTTCGTAAATTCCTGGCGAAACTCTTCAATACAATCATGAACTGAGCACTGCCATACTACATCAACTCGACGGCCGTTACGAAAATAGGGTTTAATTATAGAAATTATATGTTTTTGTAACAAAACAATTTTTTATGAGGTTACGTAACCACACACAGAGAGTGAAGTTGATATTCTGTAAAGAAATATTCTGTTTTAGTTAAAATTATTAAAACATAAATTGTACTGCACTTACATATTTCACTAACGGAATACACAATTTAGTCTCAAAAAAGACTGATGTTGATCAATACCCACACGTCACGTGAAATTAAGAAATAAAACCGTAAATCATAACAACACCAAAGTATCTAGGTATAACATATGATAGAGCGTTGACCTACAAGCCATATCGAAAAACAAGCTCGAAATTGCAAACAAGAACGAGTCTCATACGAAACCTAGCGGGAACGTCTTGGGACTCCAACGCCGAAACTCTTAGAACTGCTAAACTGCCTCTTGTCACATGCAGGGAAAGTCGACGTCCAATTAAACTGAACCATGCGTGTCATCTCTGTAAGCGTGAATTGTACTCACCTTCCGTGGCTACCCGTACTGACATTGCACTGCCAGAACACAGAAGATCAGTGCCGGCGCACAGGTCATCTCTGAAATTAGATGTAGACCAACAACTACCTATCTGAGGTAATTCTAAGCCCAGTGATGATTTCTGACATGTCACAGAACGCAGTGGCATGGGACCTACAACTGTACTTCTTATCCAACAGAATTATCCGCACACAGATTTTCTCCCGGTAGAAAAATCTCCCCGCCCTCGACACCACTTGGTAAAGAAGTGTCGTAAAACTATTTACGACGTTGGTATAGAAGACAACTATTCACTCCGCCCTTCTGGATTGGAATGGCCGATGCGCTGTGATGTGCGCATACGGTGTTATATTTACTTGTTCACTATTCATAAATTTTACCATTTTACGAATATTTTGTATGTTATGCACTGTATTGCACATGTCTAGCCTCCATACGAAATATACACATGTATTGTACAGTTCTTTCAGTGCACAGCAGGTAAGATGAAAGTGCCTTCGTCTTAACTCAGAGGAGTAGGGGTGGTTCACGAGAAATGCTTGAGGGAAGGAATTCTAACATAGTTATGTACAGGGCAAGTCAAAATAAATGGACACCACCCTCCAGGTTATAGCTGAATGCAGGTTCTCGTAGGAGGGCTGATAAAACAGCAGTTTACGGGAATCGAACTCACCTTTATTGTGCCTCCTCCTGTATATAAAGTTTACAAAGTTTACGCACATTAAAATACACAGGAATAATATGGTGAATTTTTGTACTTATCTCATGTGTTAATGCCGCTATTTCCTCAGTTCCTACTATCTAGCAGTTCCTTAAAATATTCCCCCACCTCCCCATGATTTCTACTTCGTTCTTTAGAAGTTGCCCTTTTTTGTATTTAATATAGTTGATTTCGTTGTCTTTCTTCCTTATGTTGCTTATGACTCTATAAAAAAGTTTCTGATTGTTGCTGTAATTGTCTTCCATTTTAAGGCCGAAATTCTGCCACTCTTTCCTCTTACCTTTCATCACCTCCTGTATCACCTTTTTCCTATGCTCTTTGTATATCTCATAGCTTTCTGCTGTTTATTCCCTTAGATATTTTTTCCAGGCTGCCTTCTTGTTGTTTATGGCTTGATTGAAACGTGTTTCGGAATTGACAAATGTTCCCTATAGAACTGTGCGTCGCATAATAAAATAGGATGTGTGAAAGACCGCAAAGAAGCAGTAACTCGGCAACATAAGAAAATTGCTGTGGCAACAAGAGAAAGTATACGAGATGTTATTCATAATTTGTATAAGAACTATTCCGTTCCGTCTTTAGAGAATGTGTTGCAAAAAATTAATGAAAAACACCTTTTTCTTTAGGAAAGCTTGGAAACCCTGAGGAATTTAATGATAGATATGGGATTTCGATACAAGTCCATAAATAAACGACAATACGTTATGGACAATGATCGTATTGTGCGGTTAAGGGAAGAATATATATATATGAAGCTTTCCTTAGAGGCCCATCGCTTTTGGTGTGAGACAGAGCTAAGTTAGTTTGTGCAATGCACAACAGGGCCCGACTCTGCGGGTTACCGTGTTGATGCGTAACCATGCTTAACCTGCTGTTGTGTCTGAATGTTTTTGTTTATGGTCTTGTTACTCCTCTAATGCGACCGTAATTCGAGGAGTGCCATTAATTTGATCCCCCACTGGCAAATGGAGACCGGAATACAGTACCGACCACCCGGAGAATTGGAAACATTTCCGACCCTGGGGAGATTCGAACCGGGAAGCGTTTGGTCTATTACATCCAAAGCTTGGCTCTCTACCACTGAGCCATCCCCGCCCTTAAGGGAAGAATACCTTACAAAAATAGCATCTTATCGATCAGAAAATCGGCCAATTGTTTGGTTAGATGAAACGTGGTTCGATACGCACGATATTGTAAATAAAGGTTGGACTGATGGTACGCCAAAAACAGTTTTGGATATCCCACCGTCAAAAGGAAAACTAATAATTATTATACATGCCGGCTCCGAAAATGGCTTTATAAACCTATGTTTAAAATTATCAGCAAAAAGTTTTAAGAGTTCTTTCGCGGATTACCCCCAAGATACGAAGAAAATTGTTTTTGCGAATATTTACTCCCAAACATTACAAAAAGTGGTGTTATTCTAATGGATAAGGCATCTTATCATTCGAGAGAATTACAAAAAATTCCAAACAGAAACACGAGGAAAGCTGACATATCTTTTTCGCAAAATAATAATATTCCTACACCTGATAACGCTAAAACCAAAGAGAACTTGTTGAAACTTTTGGAAGGAAGAAATTTGCAGAAGAAATACTTCGTTGACGAAACTGAACTTAGAAGTGGATTTTGTGTTTTACGATTACCTCCTTATTATTACGAGTTTAATCCAATCGAAATGATGTGGAGTATGTGAAAAACGACAATCCAAAAAGGAATACGTCTCCCCGGATAAGTGATAGCGTTTTAAGTTTAATTAAATACCAGAAATTGATAAACACTGGAACAACTGTGTGCAGCATGTACTTAAAGTGGAAAAAAAATATTTCCCAAACTACCAGGTGAAACCGTTAATAAGTTTAGGTAGCGATTCTTCAGAATTTTTGAATATTCCGATTCCCACTCGGATTAGTTTTCAAAGTTCTATTTAATTAATTAATATATTGCTAGGAAATATGCTAATAAAATAAATATTAACCATCGAAATCCTACTTTTTGTTACATAACTGACATATAAAAGCCCCACGTTGGCTTGCGTCAAAAATATATTCTATGAATTATATCTAATAATAAATAATTCAAAAGCCCCACGTTGACATGCCATAAACAATGCTATGTAACTTGTCTATAAAATAATTAACTAAATAAATTATATATTTGCCCAACTTTAGCTAGCTCAAAATTAAAAATTGTAATATTATTTGTAATGAAAATAAACAACTCTTTATGTTGGTTGCGCCAATAATACAATTAAAATGAAATATACGTCACTCTACAAAACTTAATTTTCAACTCACATCAGCATATACAAATTCGTGGCCTCACCAAAGATAGCTATCAAATTATTATAATAAACCACACAACTACAAATTAAAATCTAGTGTGAACTTAGCTTTATAACGATATTGGTGAACAGACCTTTCATCTGGATTTTTTCAAAAACTGCTTACTGTAGCATAATCAGCCCTTTCTGAACGGATACTCAGCTGCAACAGGTTGCTGACCTCTTATAACTTCGCTAGTTACAAGTTGTGAAAATCCAAGGAAACACTTGAATAACTTGCTTTCAAATATTTTAAACACATCAGGTACGTAGATTGATATTTTGCTTTATTAATTCAATCCAGTATTGTGTTAAATGAACTTTAACTTTTATTATTTTTCCAGGAACTGAAGACATTACACCAAACAATTTGACATTGAAATTCTAGGTAAGTCTCATTCTTTTAAATTAAAACACTATTAATAATTCGAACTCAAATTAGCTTTAATGCTTTCTTTCAACAATAAATTGACATTTGGACAAAACTTTCACCTAAATTAAACTTGGTTAAATTAACATAACCTTAATACACTTTGGCCACACCCCTAATTTTCAATAATAGCTCTTAATATAATTCAAATTAGAAATTAGAGCTCACACGTCAAGCGTGCTTACTTGATGAGCATTAAAACCCGACTAAATTCCAAAATTTACCAATTTAGTATCTTTTTGCACATATAAATTTTAAAATGGACCAATGGCAAAGCTTTGGCTTATCAATCTACATACATCTACAGCTGACTTTAAACTTTAGAACGAAGTTAATAACAAACTTAATACTTTAAATTTTCACAAACAAAATTCAGAATCACAATCCTGATCCAATTTAGAAACTTTTGATACCAATCATACTGAAATCTGTGATAAACAATTTACATGTGTTCAAATTATTAAATTTAGACAAAATTCAAATAAAACTTTTCAAAAACATATTAAACATCAATAATAATTATAACCAAATACACAGAAATACATAAATGACCTTCACATGTATTATACATAGAATAATAATCAATAAATGATTTCTAATCTGAAAAATACATCTTTATAATTTTACAAATAATTAATAAA